>SJYV01001117.1:2440-19958 GCA_006410875.1 Neotragus pygmaeus | reverse complement strand
AACCTCATTCCATAGTTCATCAGGCACTCTATCTATCAGATCTAGGCCCTTAAATCTATTTCTCACTTCCACTGTATAGTCATAAGGGATTTGATTTAGGTCATACCTGAATGGTCTAGTGGTTTTCTCCACTTTCTTCAATATAAGTCTGAATTTGGCAATAAGGAGTTCATGATCTGAGCCACAATCAGCTCTCAGTCTTGTTTTTGCTGACTGTATACAGCTTCTCCATCTTTGGCTGCAAAGAATATAATCGATCTGATTTCAGTGTTGACCATCTCCTGATGTCCATATGTAGAGTCTTCTCTTGTGTTGTTGGAAGAGGGTGTTTGCTATGACCAGTGCATTCTTTTGGCAGAACTCTATTAGCCTTTGTCCTGCTTCATTCTGTACTCCAAGACCAAATTTGCCTGTTACTCCAGGTGTTTCTTGACTTCCTACTTTTGCATTCCAGTTCCCTATATTGAAAAGGACATCTTCTTTGAGTGTTAGTTCTAGAAGGTCTTGTAGGTCCTCATAGAACCATTCAACTTCAGCTTCTTCAGCGTTACTGGTTGGGGCATAGATTTGCATTACTGTGATATTGAATGGTTTGCCTTGGAAACGAACAGAGATCATTCTGTCGTTTTTGAGATTGCATCCAAGTACTGCATTTTGGACTCTTGTTGACTATGATGGCTACTCCATTCCTTTTAAGGGATTCCTGCCCACAGTAGTAGATCTAATGGTCATCTGAGTTAAATTCACCCATTCCAGTCCATCTTAGCTCGCTGCTTCCTAGAATGTCAATGTTCACTCCTGTCATCTCCTGTTGGACCACTTCCAATTTGCCTTGATTTATGGACCTAACATTCCAGGTTCCTATGCAATATTGCTCTTTACAGCATCGGACCTTGCTTCTATCACCAGTCCCATCCACAACTGGGTGTTGTTTTTGCTTTGGCTCCATCACTTCATTCTGGAGTTATTTCTTCACTGATCTCCAATAGTACTAATCCAATAATGAGAGGAGCCACCCCACGTCCTAAGTAAGGAGCAATAGCTGTGCTTTGCTGGAGCAGCCATGAAGAGATACCTCACATCCAAGGTAAGAGAACCCCAAGTAAGATAGTAGGCACTGAGAGAGGGTATCAGAGGGCAGACAGACTGAAACCACAATCACAGACAACAGGCCAGTCTAATCACATGGAACACAGCCTTGTCTAACTCAATAAAACTAAGCCATGCTATGTGGGGCCACCGAAGACGGACGGGTCATGGTGGAGAGGTCTGACAGAATGTGGTCCACTGGAGAAGTGAATGGCAAACCACTGTAGTATTCTTGCCTTAAGAACCCCACGAACAGTATGAAAAGGCAAAAAGATAGGACACCGAAAGATGACCTCCCCAGGTTGGTAGGCCACAGTCTACAGGGTCGCAAAGAGTCAGACACGACCGAAGTGACCTTACGGGTATAGACACAAGACTTTTTTGCCAGTGGCAGCTCTACCCCAGTGAGAGCTGAGCATAAAGGTGGTGCAGCTGCTTGACCTGCAGGGACCCTGGTGATGCCAAGTGTACAGGGACCGGACTGACTCCGCTGCAGGAGTTATGGTCCTATCAGAGTCTTTTTTCCAGCCTCTTATAGCTGACAATCAGAACGCCTCGTTGGTCAGTCTTTCTCCATGGCTCAACCCTTTCAGGCACTTAGAGGGCTCCCTTGCCTGGGGTCCTTCTTTGTTGTTTGGACATCAGGCATTTAAAGAGGCACCCTGGGTGGGGTCCTGCTCTGTAGTTCAGTGCATCAAGCGTTTGATGGGCCAGCCTCTGTATTGATCAGCTGCCGATGCTGACTTGTGGGGAGAGAGGCTATGGTGGTGGCCCCACCTGGTAAGCAGGACTCATGGCTGTCCTCCACCGGCATTTCCCACCACGATCTCTTCCCTCACACCCCCTCCATCCATCTCTCCACAGTCATCAGCAGCCTTCACCCGGGGATTGCTCCACAATCCCTTAACTCCAGCTCCCAGCTGCTGCCCCTTCCAGAAGACCAGCGTCCCTGTCTGGGGCGTGTATGGCTGTCGCCCCATGCATGGCTGTGGCAAGGACTGTGATTCTCATTCCATTTAGGCTGCCACAGATCAGCTGTTGCACTCTCAGCCTTAAGTGTTTCTCCTCTGACTCAGATAATTGCCCTGCTGTGGGGATGGGACCCCTGCTTCAGTTCCCCCACCCCCTGAGGGCAGGTCCAGTCCTACTAACACTCTTGTTTTTCCCCCTAGTTCCTTCATCCTACCAAGTTGTGTGTGGTTCTCTATATTCTTTTCCACTGGTCAGGTCCTCCTGTCTGCTCTCAGCTTATGTTCTGCATGGACTTCTGTGTCTGAAGGTGTCTTCCTGATGTATCCATAGAGAGAGATGTACTCCACATCTACCTACTCCTCCACCATCTTGTTCTCCATCTATTAACCTTCTTCTAGCTTTTTGAGAGTATGGAATCAGTTGTATTAACATTTTCATGTTCTCGTCTGTTAATTCCACTATCTGGGTCAGTTAGTCAGTGCGATCAATCACACTGATTGATTTTCTTTTCCCTCGTTATAGTTTGTGTTTTCCTGCTTATTCACATGACTGGTAATTTTTGGTTGATTACCAAACTATGACTTTTACCTTTGTTGCTGGATTTTTATGTATTCCTATAAATATTCTTAAGCTTTGTTCAGGAATACAGTTATTCAAAATAATTTGATAATTCAATCTTGTTTTTAAGCTTTTTTTAGGTGGGACAAAAGCAGCATTTAATCTGGGGTTAATTTTCCATACTGCTAGATTCTGAAGGAGATCAACCCTGGGATTTCCTTAGAAGGAATGATACTAAAGCTGAAACTCTAGTACTTTGGCCACCTTATGTGAAGAGTTGACTCACTGGAAAAGACTCTGATGCTGGGAGGGACTGGGGGCAGGAGGAGAAGGGGACAACAGAGGATGAGATGGCTGGATGGCATCACTGACTCGATGGACGTGAGTCTGAGTGAACTCCTGGAGTTGGTGATGGACAGGGAGGACTGGTGTGCTGTGATTCATGGGGTTGCAAAGAGTTGGACACAACTGAGCGACTGAACTAAACTGAACTGAGGTTCTTGCAGAAAATCCAGGATAACCTGCCTATTTTTTCCTGCTTTCATTTTTATTCTAATGTGGGGCTGAATAATATAATATTAATATATTGGATTTCATAGGTACATCTACTAAATAAAAACTTGCCCACCCAGAAATTATGAAACAAAACACAGACAATTTCCTTATAGTGGTAAATACATATTAGATAAATTTTCCAATAAAATAATATACAATCAGGATAACCTGTCTATTTTAAGGTCTGTAACCTTAATTACATTTACAGAATTCCTTTTTCCAGGTAACATAACCAGAGTTTTCTGGGATTTGAGCATAAACATCTTTGAGGGGCTGTTATTAGGCATAAAACAGTTCTCCTTCTAGTATCCCCTCCTCCAAATTCATGTCTATTCTGCACAAAAGATACAGGAGCCCAGGAGCCTTCCCGATCCAAAACATCACAAAAATTGGAAATGCCAAAAAGGTGCTGCCTTTGCCCAGGTTTCCAGAGTCTAGACCAGCCTGACCTCTGCTCCAGCATCATCCCACTCTTGCTGCTCTTTTCAAAATTTATTTTTTAACTTCTTATTTTATATTGGAGTGTAGCCAATAAACAATATTATGACACTTTCAGGTGGACAGCAAAGAAACTCAGCCATATTTATTCATATACAGCCTTTCTCCCTCAAACTCCTCTCCCATCCAGGCTGCCACATAGCATGGAGCAGAGTTCCCTGTGCTATGCAATAAGTCCTTGTCGGCCATCCACGTTACTTATTTATTCCGGTTGCTCTGGGTCTTCGTTGCTGCACTTGGGTTTTCTCTAGTTCTGGTGAGTGGGAGCCGCTATTCACTGTGGCACACAAGTTTCTCATCGCAGGGGCTTCTCTTCCTGCCTAGCACAGGCTTAAGGGCAAGTGGGCTTCCGTAGCTGTGGTGCACAGGTTTAGCTGCTCTGCGGCATGTGGAATCTTCCCAGACCAGGGACTGAAGCCATGTCCCTTGCATTGGCAGGTCATCTCTTAACCACTGTACCACCAGGGAATCCTCTTGCTGCTTTTGCAATAGCCAGCAGCTACTGCACTATGAAAGCCAGAAATACAAATTCTCCCTCTGTGTTCCATTCTTCTCCCAGAATCTCTCTCATATTGGCAGCAGACACCTCACACAGCAGTGTGCAGCACTAAGAGTGAGGCTTGCCAGAACGCAATACAAAAAGAGCATTGGCTGCACTTCTTACCTCTCCTGTCTCCAGTTCTGATCAGTGGAACCAGCGCACAAACAGCAATATCCTGGGGGTGAACAGAAACCCAGATGTATTCCTCAGTAGTCAAACTTCCCTGAAGCATTGCTAAAATCTGATTGCAGTAGGTGAGGCCTGAAGGTCATGTGGGTCTGAAGAGAGTGCCCTTAGGCTGGCTCTGCAGGGCTGGGGAGACAGCCAGCTGACAGCCCTCTTGCTGTTGCTGCTGCTGCTGCTGCTGCTGCTGCTGCTGCTACGGGAAGGTCCTGCTGCTAGGGTAGAGAAGCACTGAGAGTGGCACTCACAGAAACAGCAAGTGAACAGGAAGCGGACAGGAAGGAAAGAGGCCCCTCTTCTTCCTCAGCTTCCCTTTAGGCTCCTACTGACAGAGTCCAACAGGGAGAAGCTGACAAAGCAGAAATGAGTTTTGCAGGGAACCAGCCTCACACCACGGAGTAAGGTGTGATAGGGTTAAAGTCGCTCAGTCGTGTCCGACTCTTTGCGACCCTATGGACTATACAGTCCTTTGAATTCTCCAGGCCAGAACAGTGGAGTGGGTAGCCTTTCCCTTTTCCAGGGTGTCTTCCCAACCCAGAGATAGAACCCAGGTCTCCCTCATTGCAGGCGGATTCTTTACCAGCTGAGCCTAAAGGGAAGTTCCTGAAAAGGTGAATGTGGAGCTAAAAGTAAGACCTAATAACTGGCATACTTTGGACACCAGTGATGCTGAAAGTACATGGGAGATGCACAGGGCCTCTCGATACAGTGACCCTCAGACACCAGCCTGAACATGTCAGACTCTGAGTAATCCTACAGCCACTCTTCCGGGGAAGAGAGAGCCTGAGGATGCAGGGAGGGCAGAACATCCCTCTCTAGCATGCCTCCATGTGGGGAGAGGGCGTGGACATCCTCCACCCCCGAGTCACCACTGCAAAATGAAAGGAGAGATTAAATCTTCTTCCCTTGCCCCAGTGCAGTCAGTTGAAGGCTAGTTACACAAGGGCCTTTCCGATGAGAAAGTAAAGATGCCGTCTGTGTCATGAATGTGGGATGAACTTGAACAAAGGGTGTTTTTAGTGAAAACATAAAAATTGGATTTTAATTTCCCGTAGAATAGTACACATATGCATAGTGTAATAATAGTACAAAATTGCTAATTTTGATAATGAAATTCTTACTAAGAAATTTCTTATAATACAACTACTATAGGAAAAACCAGAGGCAATGCAAGTTTTATACCTATACACTGTACAGAAAATACTAAAGAAAAAGTGTTAGTATTTTTTCTAAAGAAAAAGTATTAGTCACTCAGTGGTATCTGACTCTTTGTGACCCCATGGACTGTATCCTGCCCAGCTCCTCTGTCCATGGGATTCTTCAGACTAGAATGCTAGAATGGATTGCAGCGATTCCTACACTTCTTGTGGCAGATCTGAGGGGATTCTGCCTTAGCATCTTTGCCAAGTGGTACGAGTCATTTTTCTTGAACACCATCTCCCACCTCAGCCCCTCCACCCTACCTCCACCTTGAAGGGGAGGTGTAGCCCCATCTGGTGTACAGCCCTGCCTCTCAGCCCCTACTGCTAAGTCACAGTACATTTCCTCATCAGACTAAAAATTTTCCTAAAACTACCAAAACCACTAGCACACATCATTCAATGTAGTTTCATTGCCACAGTGCTAAAAAAATATATAGAAATTTATTGACATACATAGATGCATTGGAATAATACACAAAATCACTATGTCTGAAATCACTTAGAAGGAAGCTGCAAGACTATGTGTCTATTAAATAATGGGAAATGAAATGTGCACTTTAAAATGTACACTTGCCTTTCACCAAGATAAATGGGTTCATTTTCTTGGAAAGAACTGGGCCAGGAGTGGAAGACGTCCCACCCTCCTTCACACATCTGAGAACATTAGAAGGCCTAGAGGCCAAGCCTTCTTATGTAATTCACCAAGGGTGTGGGATTAGTCCAACTTTTCCTTCCCAGGGAGGAAGGAAGAGAAGTACAGAGAATTTTGTTCCTCAGTCACTCTCTCTCTCCCTTCCATCTTGACCATCCAGACCCACAAGCCTGCAGCCGCTGCCATTGCACACACAAAATCCAAATCATGCCTCGTTTCCTTGGATTCCCACAAATCCGAGAGCGGCAGTCTTTGGAAGAGGCTGGAAAGGGCTCAGAGATGGGCTTACTTATTAGTGTCTCCACAACCTTCTGGAGCAAATCGGTAGGCCAGTCTGAAGTTTGCTGGCAGAGAGACAAGGTCAGAAGTCATCCCAGGAGGGAGGACATAGGTGGCTGACGTGAGGTGGCCCTGCTGATGAAAACAGGCACATTGAGACAAGAAGCCTGTTTCCATTTCATATTTGAGCAAATTATGGAATATCAGTGTGAAAGGATCCTAACAGGAAATGGGAAGGTGGGAATGTAAAATTTTAGAGCTGATGATCAAATTTGGAAGATCTCAGTTCAGATAAGCCATTGAAAACTTAACCTTCTTCCAAAAATGAGTGTAAAAATAAAATACCTAAGAACTAGGATCTTAAAAGAACCTGATGTTAGGACACAGAAGGAAGGAAAAACTCTTCTAAGAAATGAGGTTATGATCAGAGGGAAATGAAACATATTGCATGGTTGTAAGAGAGACGGGTTAAATGTGAAGCCTATGTTTTTCCCACCACAACTTTCAGAACAAAAATGCAGCCCTGTACCCGAAGCCCTCTTTCTCCTGGAGCTCTGAAGTCTCCTGGAAGTGCAGAAAACCTCTGGATCTTCAGAAGTCTGACTCAGGCCGCAGGTGAAGAGTGGGAGCTGGCCACTCATTGAGGCTCAGAAGAAAGCAGACTCTCCCCTCCAGGGGCGAGAGTCTTGCTGCTGAAAGGTGTTAAGTCCAGGCTCAACGTGGGTCTCTGAGGCTAAGGGCCAGGCTCTGTCCATAGTCTTGTGCTCCAAGGGGAAGATATTTTACAGAAGAGATGACCATGTATTGCTGAAACTTGAGAGGGGCTTTGAAATGCTGATGAGTGGTTTGAATGTGGTGAGAGGTGACCAGACAGACCCTGAGGCTGTCAGGGCACGGGGTGAAGAGGTTGTTCCAGAATGTACCATCTGTGACTGGACAGTGAGGACCAGAGAAGGCAGCCGGGACAAAGGACTGCATGTGAATAAAGCTAAGAGAAGACATGTGTTTAAAAGCAGAGCATAATGAGCTCTTTGACACTGAGATGGAGAGAGCAGACTTGTGGACACAGTGGGGCATGGAAATGGTGGGATGAATGGGGGATTAGCATTGACATGTATACAGTACCACGTGTAAAACAGCTAGTAGAGGCTGCTATATAGCACAGGGAGCTCAGCTCCCTCGCTCTATGATAATCTAGATGGATAGGACAAGGGCTGGGAGGGAGACTCAAGAGAGAGGGAATGTTAAGTGTTAGTTGCTCAGTTGTGTCCAACTCTTTGCAACCCCATGGACTGTAGCTCATCTGTCCATGGAATTCTCCAGGCTGCTCTCTCCATGGAATTCTCCAGACCAGAATGCTGGAGTGGGTAGCCATTCCCTTCTCTAGGAGATCTTCCCAACCCAGGGATCAAACTCAAGTCTCCCACACTGCAGGCAGATTCTTTACTGTCTGAGCCACCAGGAAGCTCCAATGTATGGATGTGAGAACTGGACTATAAAGAAAGCTGAATGTCAAAGAATTGATGCTTTTGAACCGTGGTGTTGGAGAAGACTCTTGAGAGTCCCTTGGCCTGCAAGGAGATCAAACCAGTCAATCTTAAAGGAAATCTTAAAGGAATATTCATTAGAAGGACTGATGCTGAAGCTGAAACTCCAATACTTTGGCAACCAGATGTAAAGAACAGACTCATTGGAAAAGACCCTGATGTTTGAAAAGATTGAATGCAGGAGGAGAAGGGGACGACAGAGGATGAGATAGTTGGATGGCATCACTGACTCCATGGACATGAGTTTGGGCAAGCTCTGGGAGTTGGTGATGGACAGAGAAACCTGGTGTGCTTCAGTCCATGGGGTCGCAAAGAGTTGGACATACTGAACTGGTAGCTGATTCTCGTTGTACAGCAGAAACCAACACAACATTATAAAACAATTGTATTCCAATTTTAAAAAGGGGGGCGGAGAACAAATTCAATTCAGTCAACCACCAGCAAGGACCCTCTGTGGGCCAGCACTGTGCTAAGTGTTGGAGATACAAGGGTAAATAAGATGTAGTTCTCATCCCTACAGGAGCTGGAATGCAGGCCAGCTGGGGAAGGGTAGCAGCGTAATCAAACCAGACACAAGCAAATGCTCTCCCAGCTGGGGTGGAGGGACTGATTCCCAGCCCCACTCCTCNTGGAGATACAAGGGTAAATAAGATGTAGTTCTCATCCCTACAGGAGCTGGAATGCAGGCCAGATGGGGAAGGGTAGCAGCGTAATCAAACCAGACACAAGCAAATGCTCTCCCAGCTGGGGTGGAGGGACTGATTCCCAGCCCCACTCCTCCTGGCCCTGACCCAGGTCCTGTCACTTTGGAGTGCCTCCTGTTGACTTCGGGATGAGCCACAGGCGTTGAGTTGGCCAAGGGGGCACAAGAAGCAGCTTGGAAGTCTGTGCATTTGGGCTTGTTCTCTGTCACCAAAACATGTGGCCTGGTCGCCGTGATGTCCCCACGCCTTCCTGACTGTGGGCTGGTCACCGTGATGTCCCCACGCCTTCCTGACTGAGAAGCTTGGGTTTGTCTTGTGAGGGATGAGGAGAAGCAGTCCTCATGGATGGGAGGGATAAGCTTGCAAGACTGAGCAGAGGGCAGGTTTTGAACAGACAGCCCCATCTCCAAAGGTGCTGGAACAAAGCAGATCTCGTTCACAGAGCAGGGACCGGGGGCCAGGCCCTTCCCACAGGAGCCCTGAGAGAGGCGCCTGTCATCACGGCCCCTCCATAGATGAGGGAGTCTGTCTTGTGAAGCTGAACAGCTCACCCACACCCCCCAGCCCATGGCAGAAAGTGAGTGGAGGAGCAGGAAGCCAAGGCCAGGCAGGGCCCTCCTAGCCAGGAGGACAGAGTATGGTCAGTGGAGGGGGGCTTAGGAAGAGCCAGATTGTGACCCGTCTGCTGGAGGAAGGGAGGCCAAGTGTCCCTAAGAGGAGCAAAAGGGAGGATGGGCTACTTTAGGTGTGCTCAGCAGCCCAGAGGCGGGAGCGAGTCACTGTGGGGAGATTCGGAGCCTGGCTTTTGCAGGGCCTCCTGCAGCCAAGGAACCTAGAGTAGAAGAAAAGCTACCTGTGGGAGTGGGGGCGGCGGGCAGACACCTGGCAGAGGGCCAGGACTGGACAACAGGAGCATCCCACCCAGAGCTGAGGCGGTGTGGGTGAAGGGTCACGGGGGTGTGGCCGGCGGGGCAGGGGTATCTGCCCCAGAGAAGTCATATGCCTGCCACTGTCAGCTGTCAGGTCACAGGAGAAACAGCCTTGTGAGGCCCTTGACCAACGCAAGGTTGCTCACTCTCCCTGGGTCAGGGGACAACAGGCATCAGGACATCGGTGATTATCTTTGCAAGATCTTTATATATATATAGCTTAATTTATTCGTCTGTTTTAGGCTGAACTGGGTCTTTGTTGCTCTGGGTGGACTTTCTCTAGCTGCAGACAGTGGGGGCTGCCCTAGTTGTGGCGCACGGCCTTCTCATTGTGGCGGTTTCTCTTGTTGTGGAACACAGACTCTAGGCCCACAGGCTTCTAGGATCTTCCTGGAGCTGAGATAGAACCTGTGTCTCCTGCACTGGAAAGCTGATTCATTAACATTGAGCCATCAGGCAAGCCCTCTCTTCAAGATCTTGATGCAATCTTCCAAAATGAGGGAGATGAGAAAACCCACCCAACAAGTCTGTGATGCCCGTATGATGGAGAGGATCAATTTTCTACATCCTGTCCTGTAAGGCTCNACATTGAGCCATCAGGCAAGCCCTCTCTTCAAGATCTTGATGCAATCTTCCAAAATGAGGGAGATGAGAAAACCCACCCAACAAGTCTGTGATGCCCGTATGATGGAGAGGATCAATTTTCTACATCCTGTCCTGTAAGGCTCTGCCAGGAGGCTAAGGGAGAGGCCTGTCATCACGCTGAAGTGGTTCATGGCACGGGGCTCAGGAGTCTGACTTCACTGGAAAAGGCCTCCTGGCTCCTCTCGTCCAGGGAAACCCTGCCTTCCTTACGCTAGGAGAGCCAGGGAGGCAGCCCAGCACCTGGCAGAGATGAGCCTTGACGCCCTTGGGTAGAAAATGGAGCTTCTCACTTCTCCTGCCAAAAGGCTACTCCAACAGGCAGGCCAGTTTTCAAAGGGCCTTGGAGTCAGGCGGGATAAAGCAAAATGTGTATGAAAAACAAGCTGTCTAGTAGCGTGAATTCCAAGGAGGAGCAACAGGTCCAGGGGAGCAGCAGCCAGGAGCTGAGGGCTGGTTTGGCCAGATTTCCAGAAATAGCCTGTGTGAGACCTGCCAGGGAATACCTCTGCTCCCCAAAGCCTGGGGAGAGTGAAAGTATTAGCTGCTCAGTCGTGTCCAACTCGTTGCAACCCCATGGACGGTAGCCCACCAGGCTCCTCTGGAGTGGGTTGCCATTTCCTTCTCCAGGGGATCTTCCTGACCCAGGGATCTCACCCAGGACTCCCGCATTGAAGACAGATTCTTTGCCAGCTGAGTCACCAGGGAAGCTCAAAGCCTGGGGAGCTCATATATCAAATCGTTTTCCTCTGGAGATTCAAGTATTTCTGACCCAGCTTTGAGGCCTGGCTGAGGTCTTCCCTATAAGTTTCTCTACAAGTTTTGTAAAGAAAACTGACAATACTGTTTTTGTGCATCAAGAAACTGGGGCAGCTTAGAGGGCTATGAAATACCACAGGGGGCATCTTCTTCCTCCAGCGATGGCCCTGGGCCCAGGTGGCAGCCACCCTCTGGTGTGGTGCAAAAGCCACACTAGAGCACATCCGGAAAATAGGACAGTGAAGATGGGGCTGGGCCAGCAGTCTGTCCCAGGAGATGCCCTGGAGCCTGCAGATGAGGAACAAAAGGAAATGGTTCTAACAGGAGCATCTGCATCTAATTACTCAGGAAGAACACACTACTCTGGAGAGCGCATTTGCTTCCTCAGCGCAAGGCAGAGTTTAAATGTGACCCACAGACTGTTCCATCCCTGCTTCCCCTCAGAGTCACAGAGTCAGATTCAGACAATTTTCCTATCCATGTTGGGAACCTGCCAACAGGACTGAGGCCTGTAATTTAGAAATCAAGAATATCCAGGATGGAAAAGACCCCAGAGATCTCCCTGTATAGTAGTATTTATTTTTCTGGGTTGGGGATCCCTTTGAGAATCTGGAAAAAAAAAAAAAAACCAAAACAGTTCCTGGGCCTTCCTCTAGAAGGTGCCCACACACACACTAGAGTGCTCATCCTTCTAGAGAGTGCTCCCGTCTTCCGAAGCCGCTCAGTGTGCTATGGGCCAGTGCCCCGCCCCCTGTTTCCCTGAAGTTGTAGATGGAGAAGGAGCAGCCTGACTGGCTATTTGCAGAGCAGGACTGCAGCCCAGACCATCTTCTCTTGCTGGCACCACAGCCATCCACCTGATGAGTTTCAGAACTTCCTGAGGCCCAGGAGTCTTCCTCGGAGACTGGAAGCTTCCCTGGCTCTGTAGTGAGCTGGGCCTCATCCACAGCTGTCTTATGAGCTCCAGCAGGGCTCTACCTCCTTCCTCCCACCTTCATTGTTTCCAGTAATGCCTTGTGGGTGGCTGAGGGTCTGGCAGAGTTCAGACTCCAACGGCTCTTCTCAGGGGTAGGCTGCCTCCATGCAGGTATGGGGCTTGCTGAGCTGCGGTCTGGACAACATTACAAGCTGAACAGCAAGGGTTATTCTCAGGGCCAAATAGTAGCCTGGGGGGACAATCCAGAAAAGCTAGTTTGGGGACTTCCATGGCGGTCCAGTGGTTAAGGGTCCAGCTGCTAATGCAAGGGAAACAGCTTTGATCCCTTGTCTGGGAAGATTCCATGTGCCTTGGAGCAACTAAGCACAAGCGCGACGGCTACTGGGCCCACGCTCTAGAGTCCACGAGCTGCAGCTACTGAAACCTGTGCGCCCAGTGCCTGCGGCCACAGGAGAAGCCCCCGCAATGAGAAGCCCGCACACCACAATGAAGAGGGACCTCTGCTCCCTGCAACTAGAGGAAGCCCATGCAAAAAATGAAGACCCAGCACAGCCAAAAATAAATAAGTAAATAATTCAAGAGAAAAGAAATGCTGGCTTTCCTGTGACGAGTGACTTCTGTACTGCCTCGGTCAGATCTCTCCTCTCTGCCTCAATCTCCAACACATTGGAGGGCCTTCTTAGGAGCAGCAACCCCCTTTCTGTCACTACCATCCACTTCAAGCAGAGCTCCCTTCTGAGAGCCCACTGGGCCCCAGGGAAGCCCCTTCACACTCCAAACAGTGGACATGCAGCTCCCCATCGCTGAGACCACCCAGCCACCAGCCACCATAGGGGCTGAAGGATGTGTCACGGGAAGAAGGGAAAAGCTGCAGTGACTTGTCTGCGGACAGGTGGCCAGAACTCACCCTGTCCTGGAAGCTGGCAGATGCAGCATGCCGACAAGGGAGTCTCCTCCAGGGAATATTCCCAACCCAGGGATCAAACCCACATCTCTTACACCTTCTGCATCAGCAGGTGGGTACTTTATCACATAGAGATGGAAATGGCAACCCACTCCAGTATTCTTCTTGGAGAATTCCAGGGACAGAGAAGCCTAGCAGGCTACAGTCCATAGGGCCGCAAAGAGTCAGACATGACTGAGCGACTGTCACGCTTTACCATTAGCACCACCAAGGAAGTCCCATTGTCTAGGAGACACACAAGTAGAGGATGTTTGTAACTGGCAGATGGAAGGTAAATTTGCTTTGTAATAACGAGATAGACTGGGACCTGGGACATTCTACTGCAGTGCTTGTACCTGGACAAACATCTCCTGAAACAACAGATACAAAGAAACTATAAGGGACTAAAATTAACTGCATGCACAGGCAGTTGGGGCAAATCATGAACAACAAGATACAAAGATGTCAGAACCCACCTGCCACATCTGAGGTGTCAGGAGCAAAAGCAGAGTCCTGAGCCTGATCCCTGCCCACAGTACCACCAAAGAGGTGGGTGGACCACCTAAGTTGCCCCTCCAGCCCAACCCACCCGCCTGTCCTCACCCTCACCCTACCCACAGAGAGTGAGCGAGAACACCTGTTACATGTTTTTGCTTCCTCCTGCTACAGCACAAGTCCCAGTAAAATTTGCCCAAACTTCTGGTCAGGCCTCATCAATTTCTATTGATTAAAGAGTCCAAGGTGGTGCTAGTGGTAAAGAACCTATCTGTCAGTGCAGGGGACTTAAGAGACTTGGGTTCGATCCCTGGGTGGGAAAGATCCCCTAGAAAAGGGCAAGGCAATGCACTCCACTTTTCTTGCCTGAAGAATCCCAGGGACAGAGAAGCCTGGCTGGCTACAGTCCATAGGGTCTCAAAGAGTCGGACATGACTAAAGGGACTTAGCATGCACTCAAAGAGTCCAAGGACCTAGGTTGGTAACAATATGACTCCATTATTAAGACTGCAGAGAGCAGAGACTGTTATCCACGTCAAGTCAAATGTCATTAAAGTTGAATCCAAAAAATTTTAATAGGAGTCACCATGAGGACCTTGCATCAGGGCAGTGGCAGCTGGCTGAGTGAAGAGCGGCCAACTACAGGGAGGGAAGGACACACCGGGACCCAGGGCTGGACTGGATGAAACATCTAGCTATGTTTCTGCTGTGAGTTTCCTGCAGGAGATAAATATTGATACAGTGAAAGTGTGAGCAATAATCTAAGCTATAGCAAATAGATCTCACAACCTTTCAGGGTGAGAGAAAGCCTTCGGGAGTTGGTTTCAGGCGGCTTTTGTGATGGGCTCACTGATAAAGGTGGTACGTGGTAAGCATCTGCTTCAGACAGAGGCCCCCTGGCTGTGCTTTACATCGTCCCTCATTTCATCCTCACTGAACTATTACTTTACCTGCAGAGCAGGCGAGGAGCCTGGAGAACAAAACAGTTTGGAAGCATGTCCTCTGTGCAGCTCAGGAGCTGCTGCCTGCCTCAGTGCCCGAGGACAGAGCAACCCCCAAGGAAGCAGGGGGTGAGGCCAGGGGGGCAGAGCTGGTGCACAGCCTGGGAGGCAGAGTCTACCCCTGGCCTGCAGCCCAGGCTGCCAGGCTTCTCACCACTGTCCCTGTCCCCAACCCCAGCACTGGCACTACTGGGCACGGAACCTGGGGCAGAACTGGACAGGCCAGGGCAGGAGGGTGGGAGACAGTGGTGTCTCGGGCATGTCAGTGTAGCCCAGAGCAAAGATCTGCCACCCCTCAATGGAGGCAGCCTTTGGGAGTCAGGAACGTGACACTGTGGGGCCACCAACTCCACTGCAGGGAGCCTGCCCAGCCAGAAGAAGTAGAGGGGAGGCTCATCAGAGCAGCCTGAACATGGAAACAGAGTCACAAAACGGCATCCAGCCCCCTTGAGGGGCTGGGCATCACCTTGGAGGTGGTAACCAGGAGAGAGAACCTTCAGACGGCCAGCTGTATAGAGGTCTCTTTCAGGACCAAGAGGGGAGCCTCTGCCTGCCCCTCTCCTTCCTTCACTGCCTTGCTGAGTCACCCCAGCATTACCACTATGATATTGCTGCCGAGGGAGCATCTACTACCTGCCAGGGGTATTAACCAGGATTTCCACCAACCCTCTCACAACCCCAAGAGGTCTGTACTACCTCTTGAAAATGGTCATGTAACCCTTCACAGCACACAGCTGAAAGGGAATCTCAGTTTATGTGACTGCAAAGTCCATTCCTAATTCCTCTATCTGCCTATGCATCCTTACCTGGGACTCCCCAAACTGAGACTGAAAGTGGGGTCCAGCAGGGCCCCCTAGTAAGTGAGGATCAGAGACACGAGTGGTGTCAATCTTATGCAGAGGGAAGGGAAATAGGGGTGGTGTGGGCAAATCTTATACCCAAGTTCTCTGGGGCTCAGATCTAGGATTCAGGACCCCCAGGCTGGTGGGGCCCCATGTGTCTTGTCTGCTCAACCCTGAGATCCCAGACACTTTTAGAAGCTGTGTTTTTGAGGATGTGGCTGCTCCCCGGGTTGTTCCACCCTGCTGTCTAGCAACCATCAAACCCACAGAACGCCCTGGCAAGGCACAGGGGAGAGAACCTTCTGGCCCAGTGCTGGCACCCCCACCATATGTGAGGCAAGGCACCAGGCCTGGAGGGGCCTCACCCAAGGAGAGAACCAGTGACCCTGCAAGACAGAGAATGCGTTCAGCCCCATTCGTGGAACACGGGTGTCACAGCCATTCATCTGCTACCATCCTCCTGGGGGTTGGGTGAAGGGGTCATTGTAAAGAGTGATCTGGTAAAGATTCAAAACCCATAAGTTATTTTCAAGAAAAGCTATTGCATGGAGAAGCTCCTTGACCAAGGACCCATTTTGTACAATTCTTTGAGGTCAGTTTTGTTAATTTTCCTGACTTCCCATCCTAACAGGTGAGCCAACAGGCAGATGCAAGGGCCCTCTCCACTCAAATTAATCTGACAACTCAACTTACTTGGAGCAGGTTGGGAGGAAACGTGTAGCCTAGAGGCTTATGGTAGACTCCCCGCAGGAGAAAAGAAAAGGAGCTGGCCCAACGGGGACAGAAGTCACGTTCCCACGTGGAAAAGCCTTCTCATTTCCTTATGAGGTGGATGACCCTAAGCTCCACTTGTAGGTCTTGTACACTGTGTGGTCTGAGCTTTATAAGCACCATGTGGGACGTCCAGAAATCCCGTTTTACAGAGAAGGAAACAGACTTGACTGAAGTCACAGGGAGCATAAGCAGAAGGAGATCTCAGCCTTTCATCTACATGGCTCACGAGGATCCAGTACATACCTCAGTCCTACACAGAACTGTCGTCCAAGTCACGTGGAAGCGTGCACGGGAAGGCCCTCCAGAGGAGACAAAGTGCTACCCTGCACTGCCCAGTAGCAGTACAATGTCAGCCACCACGAAAGTTTTTCTAAATTCTGGGGCTGAAAGTTTGTACCTTTTCACCACGTTCACCCACTTCTGCCTCTGCTTCAATCATTACTTCTGGCAGCTACCAAACGGTTCTCTGAATCTGAGTTTTTTTTGCTTTGATTTGTTTTCAGCTTTCACACAGAAGTGAAATCATACACTGTTTGTCTTTCTCTTATCTGACTAATTTTAGTAAGCATGTGCCCCCAGATTTTATCCATGTTGTCACAAAAGATAGATTTCCTTCTTTGGATGACTTAGTTGTGTTCCGTTGTATATATGCCCATTTGTCTGCTGATGGACACTTGGGTTGCTTGCTTCCATACCTTGCCTGTTGGAAATAATGCTGCAGTGAGTACAAGGATACATATATCTTTTCAAGTTAGTGCTTCCATTTTCTTCAGATAAATAACCAGAAGTAGAATTGCTGGGCATATTCTATTCTGAATTTTTGGAGGAAACTCCATATGTTTTCTACAGTTGCTACAATTTATATTCCCACCAAGAGTGCACAGTTCAGTACTGTTCAGTCGCTCAGTCATATCCGACTCTTTGCGACCCCATGAACCACAGCACACCAGGCCACCCTGTCCATCATCAACTCCCAGAATCCATCCAAACCCATGTCCATTGAGTCAGTGATGCCATCTAACCATCTCATCCTCTGTTGTCCCCTTCTCCTGCCTTCAATCTTTCCCAAACAGGGCCTTTTCAAATGAGTCAGCTCTTCACATCAGGTGGCCAAAATATTGGAGTTTCAGCTTCAACATCAGTCCTTCCAATGAACACCCAGGACTGATTTCCTTTAGGATGGACTGGTTGGATCTCCTTGCAGTCCAAAGGACTCTCAACAGTCTTCTCCAACACCACAGTTCAAAAGCATCAATTCTTCGGCACTCAGCCTTCTTCACAGTCCAACTCTCATATCCGTACATGACAACAGGAAAAACCATAGCCTTGACTAGATGGACCTTTGTTGACAAAGTAATGTCTCTGCTTTCGAATATGCTATCTAGGTTGGTCATGACTTTCCTTCCAAGGAGTAAG
>SJYV01001112.1:2240-20030 GCA_006410875.1 Neotragus pygmaeus | reverse complement strand
TTTGATTGGGTCGTTTATTTTTCTGGAGTTGAGCTGCAGGAGTTGCTTGTATATTTTTGAGATTAGTTGATTGTCAGTTGCTTCATTTGCTATCATTTTCTCCCATTCCGAAGGCCATCTTTTCATTTTGCTTAGAGTTTCCTCTGTTGTGCAGAAGCTTTTAATTTATTAGGTCCAGTTTATTTACTTTTCTTTTTATTTCCAGTATTCTGGGAGGTGGGTCATAGAGGATCCTGCTGTGATTTATGTCGGAAAGTGTTTCCCTTATGTTATCCTCTAGGAGTTTTATAGTTTCTGGTCTTAGGTTTAGATCTTTAATCCATTTTGAGTTTATTTTTGTGTATGGTGTTATAAAATGTTTGTTTCATTCTTTTACAAGTGGTTGACCAGTTTTCCCAGCACCATTTGTTAAAGAGATTGTCTTTAATCCACTGTACATTCTTGTCTCCTTTGTTGAAGATAAGGTGTCCATAGGTGTGTGGATTTATCTCTGGGCTTTCTATTTTGTTTCATTGATCTATATTTCTGTCTTTGTGCCAGTACCATACTGTCTTGATGATTGTAGCTTTGTAGTACAGCCTGAAGTAAGCTGGTTTTAGAAAAGCCAGGAGAACCAGAGATCAAATTGCCAACATCTCCTGGATTGTGAAAAAACCAAGAAAGTTCCAGAAAAACATCTGCTGCTTCTTCTGCTGCTGCTGCTAAGTTNTAGCTTTGTAGTACAGCCTGAAGTAAGCTGGTTTTAGAAAAGCCAGGAGAACCAGAGATCAAATTGCCAACATCTCCTGGATTGTGAAAAAACCAAGAAAGTTCCAGAAAAACATCTGCTGCTTCTTCTGCTGCTGCTGCTAAGTTGCTTTTGTCGTATCTGACTCTGTGTGACCCCACAGACGACAGCTCACCAGGCTCCCCCGTCCCTGGGAAACTCCAGCAAGAACACTGGAGTGGGTTGCCATTTCCTTCTCCAATGCATGAAAAGTGAAAGTGAATTCACTCAGTCATGTCTGACTCTTAGCAATCCCATGGAGTGAAGCCCACCAGGCTCCTTCATCCATGGGATTTTCCAGGCAAGAGTAATGGAGTGGAGTGCCATTGCCTTCTTCGAGAAAAGCATCTGTTTCTGCTTTATTGACTATACCAAAGCCTTTGACTGTGTGGATCACAATAAACTGCGGAAAATTCTGAAAGAGATGGGAATACCAGACCACCTGACATACCTCTTGAGAAACCTATATGCAGGTCAGGAATCAACAATTAGAACTAGACAGAACAAATGGCTGGTTGCAAATAAGAAAAGGAGTACATCAAAGCTGTATATTGTCACCCTGCTTATTTACTTATATGCAGAGTACATCATGAGAAATTCTGAGTGGGATGAAGCACAAGCTGGAATCAAGACTGCCAGGAGGAATATCAATAACCTCAGATATGTAGATGACACCACCCTTATGGCAGAAAGTGAAGAATTAAAAAGCCTCTTGATGAAAGTGAAAGAGGAAAGTGACAAAGTTGGCTTAAAGCTCAACATTCAGAAAACAAAGATCATGGCATCTGGTCCCATCACTTCATGGGAAATAGATGGGGAAACATTGGAAACTGTGACTAACTCTATTTTGGGGGGCTCCAAAATCACTGCATATGATGACTGAAAGCATGTAATTAAAAGACGCTTTATCCTTGGAAGGACGCTAACCAACCTAGACAGCATATTAAAAAGCAGAGACATTACTTTTTCCACAAATGTCCATCTAGTCAAGGCTATGGTTTTTCCAGTGGTCATGTATGGATGTGAGAGTTGGACTATAAAGAAATCTGAACACTGAACAATTGATGCTTTTTAATTGTGATGTGGGAGAAGACTCTTGAAAGTCCTTTGGACTGCAAGAAGATCCAACCAGTCCATCCTAAAGGAGATCATTCCTGGGTGTTCATTGGTAGGACTGATGCTGAAGCTGAAACTGCAATATTTTGGCCACCTGATGCAAAGAGCTGACTCATTTGAAAAAGACCCTGATGCTGGGAAAGATTGAGGGCAGGAGAAGGGGATGACAGAGGATGAGGTGGTTGGATCACATCACTGACTCAATGGACATGAGTTTGGGTGGACTTCAGCAGTTGGTGATGGACAGGGTGGCCTGGTGTGCTGTGGTTCATGGGGTCGCAAAGAGTCAGACATGACTGAGCGACTGAACTGAACTGATATGACAGTGAGAGGAAATTTTATAATTTTAATGAATCAATTGTTATTTAGATTAGATTGAGAAAAACAATGGTCATTACTATAATTATATCATTGAGAAGAAAGATGTCTTATGACTTCAAATATCTACAAAGTAGAGTTTTCAACTTTTGGAAGTATGATAGAACTCTCTTAAATGTATGCAACAAAGTATAAATTGAGTTCAAAGTCATTATCTTATATATTTTGCCATATTGCAACATTTTGAAATCTATCAGTAAGAGAAAATCATTTCTTAAACTTAGCTTTAACTGTCATGTCTGAAAACACTCTGCACATCCCTGGCCTACTGTGAGAAACCTTGAAGTCAACACAGTTTCACTGAGAACCAACAGCAATAAAAAAACAATATTGTTAAAAATATATCTCGATATTAGTAAGCATTTACGAGATTCTTTACAAATTGGAAGATAATATTGAGATAGTGGAGACAGAAATATGTCCCTATTTGAACATAACTTCAGAGAGTAACTGCAACAAGATTTAAGTCACCCTTAAAGTGACTTAAAAAGTGGTTACACTCATTTCCCTACCACACTGAGAACTCTTCAGAAGTACAAGTCTGTTTTATACCAGCATGCCAGTACACATGCAATTTGAATGCCTTCTATTCAATGGATGCAAAGGCCCTACTCTTACTTCACAATTAATTGGTAAAATCTTTTCTGTCACCTTCTCTAGAAGTTACCTTTATTTTTATATGATCACATGCCTATCTCTACTGGCATGTCTTTCCTTGGTTACATGCCCACATGCCTAAATTGCCTATGAGACTCAAAGAAAGAAAACCAAGCTATTAGCACCTGAATCTGGGTACATGAACTTAGTCAGTTCATGTGTGATGAATTGGGACCTTGGTCATGCTAGATTTCTTTTGGTTACATTTTTCCTTGATATTATCATTATGTCAAAGCTTAATGGTACAAACTTGGCTTATAAAAGGCATAAGAATCAGATATCAAATTACCAACATTTGTTGGATCATAGAGAAAGCAAAGGAATTCTAGAAAAAAAAAATCTACTTCTGCTTCATTGACTATGCTAAAGCCTTTGTCTGTGTGGATCATCACAAGCTATGGAAAATACTTTTTAAAAAATGGGAGTACCAGACTAACTTGCCTGTTTCCTGGGAAATCTGTATGAAGGTCAAGAATTAATAGTTAGATTTGGACATGGAACAACTAACTGGATCAAAATTGGAAAAGGAGCTGACAAAGATGTATATTCCCATCATCCACCAGGCTGGATGAATCACAAGCTAGAATAAAGATTTCTTGTTGGTGTATGGCAAAACCAATACAATATTGTAAAGTAATTAGCCTCCAATTAAAATTTAAAAAAAAAAAGATTTCCAGTAGAAATATCAACAACCTGAGATATGCAGATAATACTCTAAAGGTCAAAAGTGAAGAGCCTTTTGAGGGTGGAAGAGGAGACAGAGAAAATATATATATACCTTTTGAAAATCAACATTAAAAAAAAATAAAGATCATGGCATCAGGTCCCATTACTTCATGGCAAACAGAAAGGGAGAAAGTGGAAACAGTGACAGATTTTATTTTCTTGGGCTCCAAGATCACTAAGGACAGTGTCTGTGACCATGAAATTAAAAGACACTTGCTCCTTGGAAGGAAAGCTATGACAAACCTAGACAGCATATTAAAAGAAGAGCTACCACTTTACTGACTAAGGTCTGTATAATCAAAGCTAGTCATATATGGATGTGAGAGTTGGCCATAAATAAGGCTGAGTACTGAAGAATTAATGTTTTCAAATTATTGTGCAGGAGAAGACTCTTGAGAGTCCCTAGGAAAGCAAACAGTTCAAACCAGTCAATCTTAAATGAAATCAACCCTGAATATTCATTGGAATAACTGGTGTTAAAGCTCCAATACTTTGGCCACCTGATGCGAAAAGCTCACTCATTTGAGAAGCCACTGATGTTGAGAAGGATTGAAGGCAAAAGAAGGGAGCAGCAGAGGATAGCATAGTAAGATGGCATCACTGACTCAATGGATGTGAATGAGAAAAACCTGAGAAACAGTGGAAGACAAATGAGCCTGGCATGTTGCAGTCCATAGGGTTGCAAAGAGTCATGAATAACTTAGTGACTGAACAACAACAACAACAACAAAATTAATTAAGAAGAATTCCCTTACAACTTTGGAATATAAAATCTGTCTCAAAAGCATTGAAAGAAAGCTTGGTAAAGCTTTTTATCTAGACTTTTACAAAAAGGGAAAAATCCACAGCTATGTAAATATTGATTTGCTAAGTGCACTTTTCTATTTAATTTTATCTATGGAAATTGGTTCAGTTTTTCATTAACGTTTATATGAATATAGAAGTTAAATGATGGAAGATTAAATTATCTTCTTTTTCCTTAACATCATTATTGTTTTATCATCAATTATTTGGGTGTTACCTTGAATGATGTAATTCCATGTACACATACACTAGTCACAATTCATCTCTGCAACATCGGTCTCCTCCCTTCTGGCAAGTAGAAAGACTGCTTAGGTGCTTAACCATAAATTTGTTTAGCACAATAGCCAAGAAGAGACTGAGAATAAATGCAAGATATGTTATATTTATATTTGTAGCTGCCACAGTTTAGACAACAGAGGAAAGAAGTTGAGTCAATTGAGACAGAATCGGAATCTATAGAAAGAAATCCACTTAAGAACAAAGAAACACTTCCAAATGAGATGGAGGACAAGTATAAATTCAGCAACTCAGAGTTATCAAATCTGATACATAAGATAAAGAGGGAACAACTGAACATTGAAACAGCATTCAGATGAAATTTCTGGAAACCACTCTCAGTACCAAGGTGTTTGAAAGTCACTTGCTCCCTTAGGTTCATGACACTTTGAATTTGACATCTAATCAGTGATGGCAGCCCACTACAGTATTCTTGCCTGGAGAATCTCAGGGACAGAGGAGCCTAGTGGGCTGCCGTCTGTGGGGTCGCACAGAGCTGGACATGACTGAAGCGACTTAGCAGCAGCAGCAGCAGCAGTGAAAACAAATGATTTCTCCAACATCTGCCACTCTGATTAAGCACTAATGAAATCGTTTTTGCTAAAAGGACTTTTAAAAGATTTAACCAGAAGGGCTTTAGTATTAGGAGGAATTGTCATCCAATCTATACAGAGAATAATTTCAATTTTCAGTATAGGATATAGTTAAAGCTGATGTTTATATAGTAGTGAAATAAATGTAAGTACCAAATAAATCTCAATAATACTTATCAAATTTTAGTAATTATTTGCCCAAATACATTCATAAAGAACCTTTAAGGAGTAAAATATCTAGAAGATTGTTAGAGGTGGTCATCAAGAGATCTTGACTTTCTGTTGACTCATTAACTGGTCCTGGGCCATGGGAGACCTCTCACTCCCTCCCCCTGCTTGAAATGTGCATCCTGTCACCATTCCCATGCTAAGAGCCACATCAAGGATGCAGTCTTTATATGATGTGTTACTGAGACCATCTGGATGGTACACACTCCAGAACTTCCTTCAGGCCTCTGTATAAGCTTTGCCTTGTGGTTGCCTAACATGAGCCTGTTATTTAAGTTCCTTGCTGCCTACTGATCTGGGTAGTCTGCCCCCTATTTGCTAGTTTATTCTTGTTCTCTATGTATGTAGCCAGTTTCAGTTTTACTTGGGGAACTTCAAAGATTTTGAACCAACAAAAGTGAATTGTAGGGGACTTTCATGATGATCCAGTGACTGGGACTACACACTTCCAAAGCAGGGGGCCAAGGTTCAATCCCTGGCCCCAGAATTAGACTTTACATTTTGCAACTAAGACCTGATGCAGCCAAATAAATCAATAATTTTTAAAGGAAATTGTGTTTTCTTCAAAGGAAAAAAAATAAAATTAGAAATGTGTCCACTTACATAAACTGTCTGACATATATATGAACTATGTATGTAATGGCATACTTTTTGTTGTTACATTATTTCCATTTTTTTCCTAGATTTTTATGTAATGGTGAACCTAGTTATCATGGAACTTTCTGTGAACTCAATATAAACAAATGTGAAAACTCACTTTGTCCTGAAGGGGAAAATTGTGTCAACAGCACATGTAGATACATCTGCCTCTGTGCTCCTGGTGGTTCAGTTGAATTTCAATCCCCTCTGCCTATATTAACATGTTTATTGTAAATGACTGATACTCACATATCTACTCGGCAAAACCTGAACTAACCTGTCCCATGCAACTGTGGCAGAAGGGTCAAGGGACTTTTTATGTTTTATAAAAGAAATTAGTAAAAGCAAAAATTATGCTTCTTAATCTAAAATTCACCAAAGATTAAGAAATATATGAATTATACATTAATGTCTTTTACATTCTTATTATTTTTTGAATTGCAGTTAAACTGAAGTGTTTTTATATGCTTGCAGTTCATTAAAAANGTATGGCAAAGCCAATAGAGTATTTTGAAGTAAAATTTAAATAAATAAATAAATAAATAAATAAATAAAAATAGTGAACAGAGAAGAAATCTCAAAAATGTAAGTACCTTAAGAGGTCATTGTAATATGAATGTCTTGTGTACTGTATTTTCAATGATTGTATAATGACTATTGTTGGTATTAAATGGGCTTATATAAAGACTTTATTCTCCAAATCTGTATTTGATTAAGAGGTACTGAGGAGTCAAGAAGATGGAAATCAATGCTAACTAATTCCCTCCTTAATAGATGGATCTACTCACTCCCAGAGAAAACAAAGTTCTCTGAGATTGGGTCCTTTATCAGTGGTAGATCACAGGTCTCAGAAGACAGGGCTTGAAGAGAGGGAAAAGGAGCTAAACTCAGTTTCTTGTCAGGAACTCATCTCTTGGGAGAAAAGAAAGTTGTAACATGGGAAATCATCGGGTTATCTGAGTCTCAAATTGGCCACTCACTGAAATTTATCTGGGGAGCTTCAATGGACATTTATGCCTGGGTCCCTTTCACAAAGATTCCCAGTTAATTGTCAATAGTCTTCAAAATAATGACTTGTCTTTATCTATCTATTTCTATGTTTTAAGATGAAAATCTGTGTCAGTGGCTTTTCATAAGTCAAATTTAGTATTCTAAATGAGTATGACCTAAACATTAATATCAAATTTAATGATAAGAATGATTATTGTGCCATATAGTTAATAGGGACAATGAGTAAGCAATGAACATAAGTGAATGAAATTAGTGTGATTTTACATATGTAACACAAGTCTATGTTATCCCTCGGGGTTTTGTGAGCTTCTAACCTGTTGTATGTTCTAAGGCTATCTTTTGGCTCCACTGATGAGGTCATGAGCTAAGAGGACACTATGGAGTGAATTTTGGCCTTGTAAGTGTTTTCTAGCATTTCCCTATACCACATCAACACAAAAGAATAAAAAGATGAAAAGCTATAAATGCAGTGGGGAACCCAGGAAAAGGGAAGAGGAAAAAGAAAGATGGAAACAGAGGGTGGAGTCTAAAGTAAGAAGATGAAGAAAGGACCAAAGGCAACAGAAATGCTAGTTGTTCTTTATTAGTTTGATTTATTATAATTATGAATTGGTTTGATTCACCATTATACAAAAAAGTGGGTTTTAAAGGAAAACTGCGTTTCAGTGAAACAGACAATGAGAGCTTGCAATTCCATGTTATAAAACTCATGAATGTGAGCCTTAGCTGTATGACTTGCTTTGTTCAACAGGAAACCACCATGGAGTGGAAGCGTAAATGAGTGGATTGGCTCAGACCAACGTGCTCCTGTCTCCCTGGGGACAGCAGGGAGTGTTTCATCAATCTGAGTTTCCTCCTGCCCCCAATCCCTCCCAGCATCAGAGTCTTTTCCAATGAGTCAACTCTTCACATGAGGTGGCCAAAGTACTGGAGTTTCAGCTTTAGCATCATTCCTTCCAAAGAATATCCAGGACTGATCTCCTTCAGAATGGACTGGTTGGCTCTCCTTGCAGTCCAAGGGACTCTCAAGAGTCTTCTCCAACACCACAGTTCAAAAGCATCAATTCTTTGGTGCTCAGCCTTCTTCACAGTCCAACTCTCACATCCATATATGACCACTGGAAAAACCATAGCCTTGACTAGATGGACCTTTGTTGCCAAAGTAATGTAAATTAAGCAGTGCTATGTGCACTTCATCATAGGTGATCCCAGAGAAAAAAGAAGGAATAAAAAAAGAGACATGCCATGAAAAAGGCAATAAATGTCACACAAATAACTAACACAAAAGTTAAAATCCACAAGAGAAGACTTACAAAATTTAACTAGGAAAGCAAAAGTGGAAGTTTAGGAAAATGTTTAATTTTGTGCTTGAAAGTACTTAATAACTCAATGACTGTGCTAATCACTTTTCTTAAATTATCCTGGCCATCTGAGAAATAAAGTGATTTCACCACATTAAAATAAGATCAACAAAGTGTACTATGTTTAGTAAATAATTTTGAATACATGAATTAAACAATTACCAGAAAAATAATGGCAAAACCTCTTATCTAAAATTTACAAATATATATATATATAAATTTACAAATAATATATACAAATGTATAATAGAATATATATTGATAAATATATACATATGTACATTTAAAAATATATATATGTGTGTGTGTGTGTATGTATATATATCCTATAAATAAATTTAGGGGTCAAGATTAATGAAAAACAATTAAAAAATGAATGAAAATATTGAGAGCATTTAAATTCTACAGTGTAAGACCATTCTATAACCCTCTTAATATTTTCTGTTTTGTTTTGTTTGTTTTACTTTTTAAAATTCCATAATAGTAGTCCTGCTGTGTTAATTTCATAACATCTAGTTTGAAAAAGAGGAAATCAATTTAAGAGTTAAATTTCTATAGAAAAGACAGATACAAATTATTTTATGCAGTGTTCTTCCTGGTAGATCAGCTGGCAAAGAATCTACCTGCTATCCAGGAGACCCTGGTTTGTTTCCTGGGTTGGGAAGATCCCTTGGAGAAGAGGGATAGGCTACCCACTCCAGTATTCTTGGGCTTCCCTCGTTGCTCAGCTGGTAAAGAATCTGCTTGCAATTCAGGAGACAGGGGTTCAATCTCTGAGTTGGGACAATCCCCTGGAGAAGGGAATGGCTACACACTCCAGTATTCTGGCCTGGAGAATTCCATGGACTATAAGAGTCAGACAGGACGGAGCAGCTCTCACTTTTATTCTTAGAGACAAATTAGTTTGGTGTCAAATATTTTGAATGTTAATTCAGAATTCAATATTTTAGGTACAAAATCTCAAGTGGAAAAAAAAGAGAAATTTAATAGTTATAGGTGGCAAACAAACAAATCAAACCTACAAACACTGTTTATTTTCCATGATCCTCTGCAAAGTACTAGCATTGGGGATTATGCTTTACCACAGATTAAGTGGTTTATCCTTTTGGTGCCCTAGGCAGCCATCCAGTGTAGTAAATGTCTAACATAAGTCATAACAATAAAGCTAGATAGAGTGTCTGTTGTTATTTTCCTTTCAGCACCACTAGATTATAGTGCAGTGGGAGTGTGAATTCCTGAATGATGCCTTGAAAATGTTTCCATATGTTTCCCAGAGTGGTTTCACTACACTGAAACAAACAAAAAGGTCTAAATAGAGCAAGAAGCATTTTACTCCCTATTCTAATATGCACTAGCATGATCATATGTTCAAGATGAATGTA
The DNA here is from genome assembly GCA_006410875.1 of Neotragus pygmaeus. NCBI lineage: Eukaryota > Metazoa > Chordata > Mammalia > Artiodactyla > Bovidae > Neotragus > Neotragus pygmaeus. The sequence continues at coordinate 10,093 of SJYV01001112.1, read as the reverse complement.
AAATAATTATTGCTTCTTTGCTTTCAATGGGAAGAAACAAGACTTCAGCATGAAAGTAAAAGATGCTCTGTGTTAAGGTATTCATCACACTTTCTCTCCCTTAGGTCAGATATAGCATTTTTGCCCATTCATCCCCCTCTTGTCAATATTTGGCACTTAGCTACAAAACAAATGTAGACTGTAGAACTAACTGAGAAGAAAACCATGAAATAATTGCAAAACACAAAGTGAGAAATACTTCCCCAAAATCTTTTCTCAAGTAACTTAGTTTCAAGTTTTAGAAACAGGTAGGTACATATATATATATATTTTTTTTTTTTTTTTTCTGTATAAAAAGTCCACTCTAGAGCTACCAAAACAAATGTTTGAATTAGCTTGAGTAATATAATTGTACTGCCTCAGGTTAGAAAAAATCTCTAAGATCAAGGGTGGAAATTTTCTGGTACCACACAGAGTATCAGCTAAGAGAATCAATACCAATACACTGAAAAAAGATGGGGAAAAAAGAGAGGAAAAGGAAGGAAAAAAGGATCAAATGACTGACGGTATAAACTAACCCATGTCCACAGAAAGGTGTAATGCTTTATAATACTTGCCACAGCCGTGCAGAATAAAAGGCAGTGAAGGTCACTGGAAAATATTTCAAATGGAATAAATGTGTCTGTTTTTTTAAAAAATAAGTATTGATTTTCAAAATTCCTCCTGGATCCCTTGACATAGTACTATTATACTACTTTGAAAATTTTCTCTGTTAAAGAAATCATTATCAAAAGATGTCATTAAAGTAAGGTAAAGGGGTATATGGACTGCTACTGTTCACGGTAAGGTGACATCTAAAGACAATTTTTACCATGTTATACTATCAAGAATCATTTCTCCATGATAAGAATCTTAAAATACCCATTATGCTTATAAGCCTCTAGCTTTATTTATATTAGACTATATTCAGTTCAGTTGCTCAGTACTGTCCGGCTCTTTGCAACCCATGGACTGCAGCGAGCCAGTCTTCCATGTCCATCACCTACTCCCAGAGTTTACTCAAACTCATGTCCATCGAGTCAGTGATCCCATCCAATCCTCTCATCCTCTGTCATCCCCTTCTCCTCCTGCCTTCAATCTTTCCCAGCATCAGGGTCTTTTCTAAGGAGTCAGTTCTTCACATCAGGTGGCCAAAGTATTGGAGATTCAGCCTCCTCAGCATCAGTCCTTCCAGGGAATATTCAGAACTGATTTCCCTTAGGATTGACTGGTTTGATCTCCTTGCAGTCCAAGGGACTTTCAAGAGTCTTCTCCAGAACCACAGTTCAAAAGCATCAGTTCTTTGGTGCTCAGCTTTCTTTATGGTCCAACTCTCACATCCATACATGACTACTGGAAAAACCATAGTCTTAACTAGACGGACTTTAGTCTGCAAACTAATGTCTCTGCTTTTTAACGTGCTGACTAGATGAGTGTTGCCAGTGTTGTCCATATGGAGGATAGTGAAAGTCACTCAGTCACGTCCGACTCTTTGCGACCTCATGAACTATATAGTCCATGGAATTCTCCAGGCCAGAATTCTGGAGTGGTTAGCCCTTTTCTCCAGGGGTCTGGAGTGGGTAGTAATTCCCTTCTCCAGGGATCTTCCCAAGCCAGGGATCAAACCCAGTTCTCCGGCATTGCAGGTGGATTTTTTTATCAGCTGAGCCACCATGGAAGCCCACAGGTAACATGGGGCCAATAAAACTAAAGGAATGTACATCCATCTTGAGGCTAAATGTGACATTTTGGCTCATTTTCAAAAGAAATTTCCATAAAAATGACTAAATTTATCAAAAGTTGGATTAGTCTCGTTAGGAATATGTTGAATCATCCTATACTGTGTAGAAAAAAAAAGTGATAAATAACTAAACAGTGAAGAGATTTTGAAGAAAACATATGCTCAGAATATAAGTGGTCAAAATGACTGTGACTTGGATAGAAGATAAATGTCAATTCCCTTAGAACTACTTGAAGAAATACCAATGTCTAGGCTAGAGGGAAAATCTAGATGCCTGAGAACTAAAGTAACTTCTATTCCAAAATGAGTACAACTGTGTGGTAGTTTGAACATCTTTAGCACTGCCTTTGGGATTGAAATGAAATTCTTTTCCAGTCCTGTGGCCACTGATGAGTTTTCCAACACTGCTGGTATATTGGGTGCAGCACTTTCACAGCATCATCTTTTAGGATTTGAATTTGCTCAGCTAGAATTCCATCACCTCCACCAGCTTTGTTCACAGTGACACTTCCTAAGGCCCACTTGACTTCACAGTTCAAGATGTCTGACTCTAGGTTAGTGATCACACCATCATGGTTATCTGGGTCATGAAGATCATTTTCGTACAGTTCTGTGTGTTCTTGCCACCTCTTCTTAATATCTTCTACTTCTGTTCGGTCCATACCATTTCTGTCCTTTATTGTGCCCATTTCTTGAAGAGATCTCTAGTCTTTCCCATTCTATTGTTTTCCTCTATTTCTTTGCATTGATCACTGAGGAAGTCTTATCTCTTTTTGCTGTTCTTTGGAACTCTGCATTCAGATGGGTTTATCTTTCCTTTTCTCCTTTGCCTTTAGCTTCTCTTCTTTTCTCAGCTATTTGTTAGGCCTCCTAAGACAACCATTTTTTCTTTTTGCTTTTCTTTTTCTTGGGGATGGTTTTGATCACTACCTATACAGTGTTATGCACCTATCCATAGTTCTTATCAGATCTAATCCCTTGAATCTATTTGTCACTTCCACTGTAAAATTGTAAGGTATTTGATTTATGTCATACCTAAATGGTCCAGTGGTTTTCCCTAATTTCAGACTGAATTTGGCAATAAGGAGTTCATGATCTGAGCCACAGTCAGCTCTCAGTCTTGTTTTTGCTGACTGTATAAAGCTTCTCCATCTTTACCTGCAAAGAATATAATCAATCTGATTTTGGTATTGACCATATGAGGAGGTCCATATGTAGAATCATCTCTTGTGTTGGAAGAGGGTGTTTGCTATGACTAGCACATTCTCTTAGCAAAACTCTATTAGCTTTTGCCCTGCTTTATTTTGTACTCCAAGGTCAAACTTGCCTGTTACTCCAGGAATTTCTTGACTTTCCACTTTTTTATTCCACTCCTCTATGATGAAAAGCATATCTATTTTTGGTGTTAGTTCTAGAAGGTCCTGTAGGTCTCCATAGAACCATTCAACTTCAGCTTCTTTGGCATTAGTGGTTGGGGCAGAGACTTGGATTACTGTGATATTGAATAGTGTGCCTTGGAAATGAACAGAGATCATTCTGTCATTTTTCAGATTGCTTCCAAGTACTGATTTTCAGACTCTTTTGTTGACTATGAGGGATACTCCATTTCTTCTAAGGGATTCTTGCCCACAGTAGTAGATATAATGGTCATCTGAATTAAATTTGCCCATTCCGGTCCATTTTAGTTCACTGATTCCTAAAATGTTGATGTTCAGTCTTGCCATCTCCTATTTGAGCACTTCCAATTTACCTTGATTAGTGGACCTAACATTCTGGGTTTCTATGCAATATTGTTCTTACAGCATTGGATTTTACTTCCACCATCAGACACATCCACACCTGGGTGCTGTTTTCGCTTTGGCTCAGCCTCTTCATTCCTTCTGGAGCTATTTCTCAGCTCTTCTCCGGGAGCATATTGGATACCTACTGACCTTGGGGTTCATCTTCTGTTGTCATATCTTTTTGCCTTTTCATACTGTTCATGAGGTTCTCAAAGTAAGAATAATGAAATGGTTTGCCATTCCCTTCTCCACTGGACCACGTTTTGTCAGAACTCTCCATCATGACCCATATGTCGTGGGTGGCCTTATATGGCATGGCTCATAGTTTCACTGAGATTTAGACAAGGCTGTGGTCCATGAGATCAGTTTGGTTAGTTTTCTGTGATTGTGGTTTTGATTGAGCAGTCAAAATAGTGGAGTAGAAGGATGTGTGCTCATCTTCTGTGAGTGTTATAGAGTCTCCACCAAAGAAGATACATACAAGTATATGGTTATAAGTGGAATATCACTTTACATAAAAAAGAAATAAATAATGTCATATGCAGCTACATGGATGGACCTAAAGATTATTATATTAAGTGAAATAAGTCATGCATGCATGCTAAGTCGCTTCAGATGTCTCCAACTCTGTGCAACCCTATGGACGATAGCCTGCCAGGCTCCTTGGCCAATGGGATTCTCCAGGAAAGCATAGTGGAATGGGTTGCCATGCCCTCCTCTGAAGTAAGTCATACAAAGACAAATATCATATGATATTGCTTATATGTGAAATCTAAAAAAAAAATTATTCAAAGGAACTTATTCACAAAACAGAAATAGACTCATAGACATAGAAAATAAACTTGGTTACCAAAGGGGAAAGGAGGGATAAATTAACGATTTGGGATTAGCAGATATAAACTGTTGTTGTACTGTATGTTAAAAAGATAAACAACAAGGACCTACTGTATAGCACAGGGAACTATTTTCAATATCTTGTAATAACCAATAACAAAATAATCTGAGTAAGAACAGAACTGAATCACTTTGCTATATACCTGAAACACTGTAAATCAACTACACTTCAATAATTTTTTTAAGAATCTAAATTGAAAAATAAAGAAAATAAACCTCAAAAACTAAAGCATTTGTAATTGAGAAAGAGATTTTTCCTACCCTATAAAATCAAATGCTTCTACAGGATTTATTGCATATATATTATGTGCTTCCCTTCCCTTGTAACTCAGTCAGTAAAGATTCGCATGCAGTGCAGGAGACCCAGGTTTGATTCTTGGGTCAGGAAGGTCCCCTGGAGAAGGAAATGGCAACCCACTTCAGTATTCTTGCCTGAAGAATCCCATGGACAGAGGAGCCTGGCAGGCTACAGTCTATGGGGTCACAAGAGTCAGACATGACTGAGCAACTAAGCACAGCATGTGCACACACACACACACACACACACACACGTGTGTATGTATCTAAAAGGGTATCTAAACCCTTTTAGTATTTAAAAGGGTTTATGTGCTCAGTTGCAACTGACTCTTTTTGCCCCATGGACTGTAGCCCACCAGGCTCTTCTGCCCATGGAATTTTTCCAGGCAAGAATACCCGAGTCAGGTGCTATTTCCTACTCTAGGGTATCTTCCCGTCTCAAGGATCAAACATGCGTCTCTTGCATCTCCTGCATTGGCAGACAGATTCTTTACCACTATCGTCACCTGGGAAGCCCAAAAGGGTTAATACGTACTATCTACTAAGTCACCTGTGAATACTTTGGAGATTGTATGAAGTGATGTTCTACCCAAATGTGCATCATGATTTGGTAGATCCAAACTGGAGCTTGAGGTCATGCATTTCAAACATAAGCCCAAATGACATCAGGTTGCTGATATCAATGAACATTGAGTGGAAAGGTCCTTATAGGCTAACTAGACAACACAAGAGAATGGTCTTTCTCAGGGACAGACCAAAATCAGAAGGACGCTTCTTCAGAAAGTGACCCAGTCAAAATAATGACAAACAACAGCAGAGAGGGGTAGGCCAGCCCCACTGTCTCACTGTGCATGTGTTTCCTTGATCATTATAAACACATGGGGGAGAGTAGTATTAAAGGGATGAACATAGATGAAAAACTACTCATCTTTTCCCCATCTCTCAACTGCACATACCACCTACATACAGCACACTGAAGCTCATCTTCAGTAAAGCAACAGGACTATTTCCTACTGTTTGAATTTCTGTCTTTTCTTGTTTACCTTACCTGTGTCTTTTTCTCCATTCTCCACTTAGATCCCATTAGTTATCATGGAAACAATGATCCTGGTGTGCATGAGGAATAGGGGCATTCAGCATTTTCAACTGAGGCAAAACGCCACAAGTTACATACAATTCTCAGAGCTGGCTTTACACCACAGTTGGACAGCAACAAGATTAAATCAGAAATTAGACTTCTGAATTATTCTAGATTCAACTTTAGAAGGCAGACCGCTAGTCTCTGCAGGAGAACATATGAATCTGAGCTGCAGAGAATGATTAGGCAATGAACACCACACTGGCAGAAAATGGATTTGCAGGGGGAAGGGATAAATATAAGTTCTCCATCTCTTTTCTACAAGTTTCAAAATACCCCTTCAGTGTGAGGTGTTGCAATTACTGCATTAAAGAAAAAAAAAAAACTGTTAGAACTTAGGGAAATAGCATGATTGCCATCACTGAAGGGAACAGCCTCCAGTTAGGAAATATAGAAAAGACGTTATATAAGAATTCCATTTACATACACAGGCAAGGTGAAGACTACTAAACTGGAGGTGTCCAATGAAAATCTAAACCTGATTCATTAAGTCATGAAAACAAATGACGATCAAATAGAACACTTTAAAATGAACTGCCATAAACAACAGGAGTACAGCTTACTGCTGCTATTAGCCATAATTGGGTTTTGGAAGGAAACAGAAGCTGAATGCAATATAGGTAATTAAAGAACAAGCTTTTGTTAACACTGGCAATCAAGGGGTTGTGATTTTACAGACTTGGAACCTATTATGGTACCCTGAAACAAGTCTATTTTTAAACAGTAGTGTATTTCTCCTTCTTGCAACACTAAAGTATAACTCTGGCTAACAGACAGGTCATTTTCTATTCAAACTATTTACTATCCATTTAGGGAAATGATGATCATTTTTAGAATCCAGAATTACCATGGAAACCATATTCTTAATCCCTGAGGAATGGAGAACAATTGGTTATGAAATCATGATGGCTAAATTACAAGTCCCTAAATAGTGCATTATTGTAACTGCTATCTAAATACTAAGCATATGGATTTTTATTTCCCTTTAAAATGAACTCATTGTTCTCTTATAAGATACCTATAACATTTTGACTAGGTAACTTAAAGCAACTATGGTATTTCAAAATATGATGAGTGAGAATCAAAATTAAAATCATAATGAAATAGAAGAATGATNTGATACCATTAACCATGACTCATAATGCAGGGAAGATGCAGAACTCAAGCGTCAAGAATGCAGTCTGGAGCTTTGACCCTGACCTATGGCACCTAGCCTCCACTCTTACCATTCTAATGGTGTAAAGTGTTATTGAAGACTAAGTTCTCTGGTTAACACACACTAAGTGTTCAAAATAAAGTTCAGAAGTAAAATATGAAAATAACACCAGCAGACCTGATAAGTAGAATCTTTTTAGAAAGTTTCTAATCACAGTACTTGGAAAGGAGATCTGAATCTCAAAGTAGCTCACCAGATAAGAAATTAATATAAGCTGTATTTCTCTCTAGGTTGAGCAAAAGATAGAATTATAAAGTATGGTGGTATTTCTCATTTTCCTCTTATTGAAGATGTAATATTTCCCTTCAGCTAATTAAAGTGAAGTTTCAATTTTAGACTATCCATACCTACCAACCCACAAAAAGAACACTTAACCCTACCTCAGTTCAGTTCAGTTCAGTTCAGTCGCTCAGTCATGTCTGACTCTTTGCGACCCCATGAATCGCAGCATGCCAGGCCTCCCTGTCCATCACCAACTCCTGGAGTTCACTCAGATTCACGTCCATCGAGTCAGTGATGCCATCCAGCCATCTCATCCTCGGTCGTCCCCTTCTCCTCCTGCCCCCAATCTCTCCCAGCATCAAAGTCTTTTCCAATAAGTCAACTCTTCACATGAGGTGGCCAAAGTACTGGAATTTCAGCTTTAGCATCATTCCTTCCAAAGAAATCCCAGGGTTGATCTCCTTCAGAATGGACTGGTTGGATCTCCTTGCAGTCCAAGGGACTCTCAAGAGTCTTCTCCAACACCACAGTTCAAAAGCATCAATT
>SJYV01001109.1:0-11498 GCA_006410875.1 Neotragus pygmaeus | reverse complement strand
TTGTTCTAGGTCTGTGAAAAATACCATTGGTAGTTTGATAGGGAGTGCATTGAATCTATAGATTGCTTTGGGTAGTATACTCATTTTCACTATATTGATTCTTCTGATCCATGAACATGGTATATTTCTCCATCTATTAGTGTCCTCTTTTATTTCTTTCACCAGTATTTTATAGTTTTCTATATATAGGTCTTCAGTTTTTTTAGGTAGATATATTCCTAAGTATTTTATTCTTTTCATTGCCATGGTGAATGGACTTGTTTCCTTAATTTCTCTTTCTATTTCTCATTATTAGTGTATAGGAATGCAAGGGATATCTGTGTGTTGATTTTATATCCTGCGACTTTACTATATTCATTGATTAGCTCTGTGGTTGGATTCATGTTGAAATATGGCAAAACCAATACAATATTGTAAAGTAATTAACCTCCAATTAAAATAAATAAATTTATATTAAAAAAAAAGAAAGAAAATAACTAAATGGAAAGGAAGACATATCTCATTCCTGGGAGAAAAAGAAATTCAGTATTAAAATTGTCATTTCTTCCCCAAATTCACTAAGTACAACTAAGAGTCAAAATCCCAACTTGGTTTACTTTGGTTTTTTAAGAAACTTGGCAAGCCAATTCTAATGTTCATATAGAAGGGAAAATGCAAGAAAATAACAACAAATGTCCCATTGACAGATGAATAAAAAAAAAGCTATTATAAATTTAAATTGTGTAAATAAAACTATAAAAAGTAGAAACTGTGGGAGAGGGAGAAGGTGGGATGATTTGGGAGAATGGCATTGAAACATGTGTACTATCATGCAAGAAACAAATCGCCAGTCTAGGTTCGATACAGGATACAGGATGCTTGGGGCTGGTGCACTGGAATGACCCAGAGAGATGATATGGGGAAAGAGGTGGGAGGGGGGTTCAGGATTGGGAACTTATGTACACCCGTGGTGGATTCATGTCAACGTATGGCAAAACCAATACAGTATTATAAAGTAAAATAAAAATAAATAAATAAATAATAATTTAAAAAAAGAAATTGAAATGTAGAGACTGACATAAGAGATTGGGTAAAACAGAAATAAGAAATATTCACAGGGTCATTAGCTTGAGATTCAGAGTCTAATTAACAAATAATCAAGTTTATTTTAATTGTTTAATATAGATTAACATAACATTATAATATAGATGCAATAAAAATTATAAATAGATACACAGAAAAGAGAAATATATAGTATACATTAATAAATATCTATAACATATTAAATTAAACTGATAGGGAAACTGAAAATGTCAGTGCTAACTTCAAGAAAATGCTAAAGGAAAGCAAGGGAGAATGAAACTCAATTATGCAAGGAATCAAAAGATTCTGTTCAAAACTAATATTTTTAGGAACTTGCTTGGCATTTCAATGGTTAAGTCTCTGTGCTTCCAATGAAGGGTGTGTGTGTTTTATCTCTGGTCAGGGAACTAAGATCCCTCTTGCCTCATGGCCAGAAAATCAAAACATAAATGAAGCAATGTTACAACAAATTCAATAAAAATTGTACACATCAAAAATATTTTAAAAGCTAATATATTTATGAATAAAGATATCAATACCATGTGAACAATTAAATAAAGAAGAAATGTTAGGCAATGATTGCTTCAGGAGAATGGGCTTAGAAATGGGTGTAGTGAGGAAAATAAAATCTTTACTTGTACATTCTATACCCTCATGTGCTATTGCTGTTGTTATTAAATGGTCTACATGGGTTACCTCATGATTATATTGATGATAATGGAAAATAACAATGGTAGTACAAACACATTAACATTTCCAAACTTCAACATTGAGTTTTGCTTAGAACTGACTTTTTATGAAACTTGTGCTAATTTAAAAGATCAAGGAATTCAAAAACTTTATTTCAATAAATCTAATAGAGGCTCACAGTTTACCTTACTTCCATATATATAGAAGACTTCCATACATATAGAAATTCTTAAGATGTGCTTAAGAATTTATGTTAATTTAATTAATACCAAAAGGTAAGTTAAGTAAGTATTCATATCATTTAGAAAACATTGATGTCCATTTAATACTAATTTTCAATGATAATTATATATTATAAGAGATTAAAGACAATTTTTACAGAGACTGAAATGATCCCTAAATTCAACTATTCTATAAAATATCTTCATTGGAAATAATACATTCCACACCTGTTTTGAAGCAGGAGAGTATTTGATATAATACAGCAACATGGAAAGAATAAATCTTACAGTACTCTTGCCTGGAAAATCTCATGGACAGAGGAGCCTGGTGGCTGCAGTCCATTGGGTCACTGAGAGTTGGACACAACTAGCAAATTCACTTTCACTTTTCACTTTCATGCATTGGAGAAGGAAATGGCCACCCACTCCAGTGTTCTTGCCTGGAGAATCCCAGGGACGGCAGAGCCTGGTGGGCTGCCATCTACGGGGTCACACAGAGTCGGACACNTATCCATGCTTTGCTCCACCCTCACTATGATCTTCTCTACTCCTGTTAAATTCTGCTGAGGCAGCTCTGGATGCCCCAGGAGTGTCTTCCTGTTCTGTGAACTTGACCATTTGAACACCTTGTGATGCCCACCTTTTCTTCCTCTCCAGCTAGAAGTGTACTTGAGCTGGCTCATACAGGCTTATGAGAACCGATCACTATATTTTTAGGGATTTTGCTAAATGGCTGTTAAACACAGCTATCATTAACACTGATTATGTAAGCTTAGAGTTAAATTCATTAAATTAAAACAAAGGTAAAATCTAGTCAAAACTCTTCACCTCCTAATTATTTTTTACGTTTTGCTGTGATCTATGGTTTTGAGATGATGTCAATTGCATCTGTGGTAGAAACACTGTGTAAAACTAGTTTGCACCTCCTCCCATTTTTGTGTTCAGTGATATCCCAGGAATAGCTTTCAATCAGCCATGCTGGGAGGATTTATACCACAGAATTTGGCAGATGCTACAGATGAGGCCCGAAATTGAGGAAACTGAGGAAATTTTCTAGACTCTATGAGGTACAGACGTCCCTCTCCATGGGCTGGAAATCACAGCATAATCCAATGCCTGGCATATGGACCAGATACCTAAGAGATGGCTTAGAACCCTGCAGCCTGGGCAACCAGTCTTTAAAATTAGCAGTTCTTTGTATTGATTAATATTTCATGATTAGATTAAAAATGGAGCTTCCCCAGTGGCTCAGTGGTGAAGAACCTGCCTGCCAATGCAGGAGACAAAGATTCAGTCCTGGAGAAGTAAATGGAAACCCACTCCAGTATTCTTGCCTTGGGAAATCCCATGGAGAGAGGANTTGATTAATATTTCATGATTAGATTAAAAATGGGGCTTCCCCAGTGGCTCAGTGGTGAAGAACCTGCCTGCCAATGCAGGAGACAAAGATTCAGTCCTGGAGAAGTAAATGGAAACCCACTCCAGTATTCTTGCCTTGGGAAATCCTATGGAGAGAGGAGCTTGGTGGGCTACAGTCCATGGTGTTGCAAAAGAGTTGGACACAACTGAGGGGCTAAACAGCAACAACAAATTAGATGAAAATAACTGCACTATGGTATCTAGCCCTAACTAGCTAACACGGTTATAAGTGCTGTGGAAAGCTTAGCACTGAAGAGCCAGCGGTGGCTGTAGCACTTACCTCTTCTAGGTGAAAATAAGAAACAGCCCTGATCACGTTCTTCATTTGAGACACGTGCCACCTAGCTATGGGTTACAGGGTGAGAAGCTCCATCACAAGTTTCAACTTCACAGCTCGGAGACACCCAGTGCCTTCTAGAGCCAAGTGTTCAGCACCCCTTGGATGATGATATTTTCTAGGGAGCTAAACAGAGGGGACCCAAGGGTGCTGGTTCATGGATCAACATCAGCCTGGAAGGTGGAAGGTCATCCTGAAACAGGTGTTGTGGGGCTTTGCAGTCGACTCTGTCCTGTGTGACATTGCCAATGAACTTCCCATGAAGGCACCAGATCTGTTCCAGAATGCATGTGTCCAGAGCAGGGTATCTAGAATCCATTTCATAGGGCTGGGCACAGAAGCTTCAAGGATACTCTCTTCAAAGAACCGAAAGCTCCAGGAGGGCAGATGGTAGGATTTGGGTGGGGGGAAATCTTTCCCCACCCCTTATTCTTCATTTGGGGCTGCAGCAGTTCCTTCTCAGTGAGGACGCTGAAGAGGTGTCCCGTGGAAGGGGTGTTCTGTGGTACCTGTGGGAACTGGGCTGAGCACATCAGCAGGCTTTCCTAGACCTGGGCAGAGCCTGCAGTCATGAGCATCACAAGGGATGACAGTCTCTGAAATGCAGCAGGAGAGACTCAGAGAGAGGTGTGGGACAGAGCTCTCTGGGCTCGATGGTGACAGAGCAATGAGTATATATTATGGGATGGAATGGGTTCCACATATGGAACTGAACATTCCAAGTAATGTGAAAAGTTTGGGCTTGTTCCAAACTGGACAATGACACTAATGATAATCCAAATAATTTGAGTGTAGGAATACACTGAAAGGGCTGAATTGAGGATCACACAGGTTATAAACTATTTGAGGGTAAGTATTTATTTCACTAGTTCCAGAGTTAGGCTTAGTCCTAAAAGTGTGCTCAGCCGCTCAGTCTTATCCAACTCTTTGCAACCTTAAATAGCCTGCCAGCCTCCTCTGTCCATGGAATTTTCCAGGCAAGAATACTGGACTGGGTTGCTACTTCCTACTCCAAGGGATCTTCCTGACCCAGAGATCCAACCTGTGTCTCCTGGGTCTCCTGCATCGACAAGCGGATTCTCACCACTGAGCCACCTGGGAAACCCTTAGTCCTAAACAGGCCACAGTAAATATATGTTGAAGTAAATTGAATTTTGGATTGCTTTTGGAATCAGCAGGAGGCAGAGATAAGTCCTACAGTCAATAGGAATCACTGTCCTGGGAGGAATGTAGGAGGGAAGAGTGTTAAAACAACGGGGAGGCCCGCATCGTGGAGAGGTCTTGCTGGTTCAGTAACAGGAAAACAGGCAAAGACCCAGACAGAACGTCTGCAGATTGTTTACCCCTGCAAAGCTCCCTGGGCTCATTCTCCTCCAAATCACTGAAAAACACAGACTCAAAGGAGCAGAGACAGCTGGGTCTCCAGAGTAACAGAGTGACTAACACTGAACTCCATCACCCTCTGTACCTGTAACAGCTGAGAAACCTTGGGGGGAAAATGCCAGGTCTTTCTCTGACTGCTGTTTTTTGGCTTGTGAGACTCTGGCTCATGGCAGCAGCTGTGGGGAGGAACATACCGAAAGCCAAGCACGGTCTCCTGGGTACCGGGGAGGTGGTGGAAAGCCATCATCAGCTCAGCCCTTGTGCAGTGCTCCTGGCAGAAACAGGGCCCTCAGGGCTCCTGCTCTGCCCTCAATCTCTGGGAAATTCTCCCCCAGCTGGGGCTGTGAGGGGACGGGAGCAGGTGGGAGCAGAGTGAGCACTCAGGGAGTGTGGCTTTCATGCCAATCACTTCTCCAAGATTGTCCTTTGTTCAGTGTCCAACTTTTGGGGTATTGGTCAGTCTGATCTCAAGGGAAACAGAAGAGAAGGCAGGAGTGAGCTGGGTGATGGGTGAGAATGCATTCAGTTTTGATGTTGTGTAAGTCAAGGTGATTCCAGCTATGGTGCAACAGAGTCTGGTTCTGTTTTTGGTGTTTGAGTGCTGACAGCTGCCTTCTCCTTTTTCCCAAATCTGAGCAAGCTGATAAGAATGTCAGAATGATATTCCCAGTCACGTAACACCTGACTTGTTTGGGAGCCTTCCCTAGTTTCATCCACTAACCACAGTAAAAGCCTGAGTCAATCACCCTTCCTCACTCTCCTAAGCCATCTTTAGACCTTCTTGGGAGCCTGTCCTGCTTTCTCCTGAAAGATCAACCTGTGACTTATAGATCTCTTCATGCCCTCTTGTGCACATGTGGCATCATCAGCGTTAACATCCAAACCAACTTTGGAGTTGGGGATTGGTCACCTCCCCACGTCTACCCAGGGAACCAAAGCATGGTAACAGATAAATCCTGAATACAATGGAAGTTTATTTCTGGTTCACATCCTAGTTCAGTGCAGGAGTTCCCAGCCAGAGAGCCTCCCACGAGCTCATTCCAGAGGCCCAGGCTCCTTCCATCTTGTGGCCCTCAACCTATTCAAGGTCTTTAGAATTCTTTCCATACAGTCAATAGATGGGCAAAGAACAGGCAGTGTCACATGACAGGTTCTGCAAAGTGTCAGTCAGGCTTGGTACTGATCCACATCACTTCTCAACTTTCTTTTGCTTAGAATTTGGTCATATAGCCACACCCACCCACATGGAACACTGGGAAATGTAGTTGAGGTGGGTTTTGGTGAATGTGTAGCAGTCCCCACCACAGATATGTTGACTCTGAAGATCAATTGGTCATTGAGGTGAGATATTTAAAAGGAAATAGGACAGAGGGGTCTGAGGCAAAATTTCTGGGCTAGAGTTAAGCAATGATAAGTCTAATTTCTAGGCCATGAAAGGGAAAGGGGAAAGAAGGGAAAAGAGGTTAATTCTATTCATAATTTTCATTTCATTTGATTTTCATCTTTGAGGATTGCCTTCTAGAACCTCACTAGTGTTAAGCGAGGTGTTGACAGCGGGAGAAATAGAGCAGGAAGATGTAAAATGCCATCCTTTGAAATTAGAATCAGCAGCTTGTCTACACACACACACACACACACACACACACACACACACGAGTGAACATCTTTTTTTTTTTTTAATGATCTGGCCCCTCCAGTTTCCTGCCCTTCTAAGACTCCAATGAGATGATGAAGGAAGTGGCAGGCTAATTGGAGAGAAAAGTAAAGGAAAGGCAGAGTAGGTAAAGGAGAGAGGAAATCAGTTTGCTATTTTAAGGCTTAAAATGTCTTCCTATAAGTCATTATGGTCTCCTTGCCAGTTAATTTCATTTCAAATGAAGTTAAAACGTGATCTGATAGGTGTCATTATCTCTGCAAATAATGCATAAATTCAGATGAACTCAGAACCATGCTATAGCATGTAGGAAGATTCCAAGGCCTGACAAGGTGATAATTACCAGGACTACACTGAGGCTGACAGCTGGTATTGATTTCTTTTTTATTGAAATTATGTGTGTGATTAGGAAAAAAAGATGCCTAAATAAAATTAATCTGCAGCAGTTGGCAGATCCATATTGCTCCAGTGCAGACCAAGAGAGCTGTGTGTGGATATGTGTAGAGACGGCAGAATCCATGCCTGATTTAGAACTTCACAGTCGGGAGACTCTCACATCTAGCCAATGATGAGAGCTGTTCAGATATGCAGAGCCGAATGGTATGTTCAGTTCCAGAAATCTGGAGAAACCTGAGATAGAGAATCAGAATACACTTCACAGGCCAAGTCAGCTCCTTTGTAGTAGCTCCTGCCTTGCTCACGCTGGCGATGTATTGCTGCATTAGCTGGTTACATCATTCTGCAATCTCCTCTCCCACTGCCTTGTCCCCAGATGGATGGCAGAAAATGAAGATGGAACATAAGTGTTTGGTGGACCAGAAGGAAAGATTATGTCTTCTGTAAGCACTAAATCATTGCTTTATGGTAAGTATACTTAAGCTGATGGAATATCTTCTTCAACCTTGAAATATATGTAAGCTTATAAAATAAACATGTTTCAGCATAACGATAACAGGGAATGGATAGATAGAATGTATATTAAAAGATTAGTACTTGTAAGTTAATTTATCTATTTATTCATTTGTTTATCACTCATCTATTCAATAAGAATTTAGAAGATATCTGCCATGTATAACACTGAATATACAAAAATGAATAAGATGAAGCTGTTGTTCTCAGCCTTCAAGGAGTTCACACATTTCTCTACCTCTGTCTTCATCCATACATCTTTCCATGCATGCATGCATGCATGGATCCATCAGTCCATCTGTCCATCCATCCATCAATCCAAGATGCCTATCAGGTCTTCGGTGGCTCAGAGACTCAGCTGCCCCCAAGCTTCAGTGTTATAGCTCCTTGAAACTCTGAAAGTCCTTCCCGTAGTTTATTTGTGCACTTGATGTTTGTTGTTCCGCCTGCTCTCTGCTTCTGTGCTTTCAGGCTACCTGGACAGCCCTTATCCCAGTACTTTAGTATGAAAATAAATCCTTGCCCCATCACTGGTTTCCACCTCTCCAATTCATGTGTCTCGATTATTTTGTGAGTTTAGTAATTTTACGTAAGATGGAGGAGAAGCAAAAGGAAGAGTTATATCATGGAAACTTTGACCTTCACCGCTTTCATCTCCCTTTCTCTCACCCTTTTTGTGTTTCTCCTAAAGATATAAAAATGTATGACTTCCAACCTTCTCTGCCCCAACACACAAACATACACACACAACTGCTACAATCTCACACTGAATAAGTCTTTCCCTGGGGGCTCAACTTTTACCCCAAGTCAGTTGGTCAAAAGGCTCTGACTTCCACAGGGCATGTACATAAAGGCAGCAGATTCAATTTCATGAATATCTGAGAGCAAGAAACCAGTGGAAGCCGAAATGGGAAGGTAGGAAGCAGTGTTTCTCTCTCATCCCTGCTTCTTTCTAGTTCCTTTCTTTCTGCAAGTGTTTGAGGCCTAGTATGGTCATCTCAGGCTCCAGTTCCACAAACTTTTCCCTTCAACATTAGCAACAACAATAATAACAACAATGTATACTTTCTTAATATATTTTATAATTATTATTACAATGGCTAACATCTCTTGAGCAATTATAGTCTATGTTCAAGGTTAAGTGCAATGCATACAATTACATTTAATTGAAAAATCAGGGAGGCCTGGAGTGCTGCGATTCATGGGGTCACAAAGGGTCCGGATACGACTGAGCAACTGAACTGAACTGAACTGATGCTTATTTTGGCTTCTCAAGTGGCTCAGTGGTCAAAGAATGTGCCTGCCAATGCAGGAGACTCAGGAGATGCAGGTGCAATTCCTGGGGAGGGAAGATCCCCTGGAGAAGGAAATAGCAACCTGCTCCAGTATTCTTGGCTGGAGAATACCATGGACAGAGGAGCTGGATGGCTATAATCCATGGAGTCCCAAAGAGTCAGACACGACTCAATGACTGAGCATGCATGCATGCATGCTTATTTTATAAATTAAGACACTGAGAACAGTGATGTTGAAGGTTACCTGGCTAGAAATTTCCTATCATTCTTTTCACTTTGTTTTTAAAGCAGAATCTCTCTGTTATTGCCAATTAGGTTGTCATATATGGCCAGGAAGATTGGTATCATAGTACAGGGTCTGTTCCTTCTGAGACTATGGGAACCACATAGCAGACTAGATGGAAAAATTAAACATGACAGGAAAATTGATTCACATATCTGCTGGAGTAAGCAATCATTTGGTTAAGCTTAAGACTTTGCCTTAATTACCACCATTAGTAAATAGAAATCTATCTGTGCAATGTGTAGACAGCAGCTAACAGAATGAAAAGTACTATGAAAGATTTTTTTCTCAGAATATCAGCTGTTTAAATGTATGCCACTATTTTTTCACATTAAAATTTGGCATCCTGTGGCTTGTCTTATAGCTACTGAAGAAGCAGGGGGGTTTTTGAAAGTTGACACAAGGAAAAATCTCCGAGGAAGGGTGGATGTGTATTTCAAATATACATTCGGCTCCCTTTGCCAATGAATGAGAAGATAATGAGCCAGACTCTCCCTATAAAAAGTACGGAAATCATTTAACTACCAAGGGCTACATCCCACGCTATTATATTATTGTCTCATTCCATATATTTATATTTGTATTGTTTCTGGTGAATTCTTATTCACCAAGCCAGTGAATAGCAAATTTGGATAAATTGGATCCATTTCCAAGATATAAGAGTGTTCATTCTTTCTTTCAACAAACACTTGTTGAGTTTTGGTCTGTGAGGTGTCATGCTGGGGCCGTGGTATATTCAGAATTCATTCAGCGTCCTCTGATTGTATTTATTGAGTCCTTTTTAGCTTTCTGACACGTAGATAGATGCTGTGAAGGTTTTAAAAAAAGGAGTACGATAAATAAGCTTCTTTTTCCTGAATGAACTTGAAACAGTATTGAGAAAACAAAATTAACATGAAATAATTAAGGAACAAAACAAGAAAGTCTTTTTAAATTTCCCCTACATAACAGGACTTTCTCTGAATTCTACATGTTCAGACAAACGTCTCTGAAAATGAACTACACCAATGATCCCTGAAAGAGTAGTCTTAAGACAGTCATTCAGTTCAGTTCAGCTCATTTCAGTTGCCCGGTCATGTCCAACTCTTTGTGACCCCCATGGACTGCAGGATGCTAGGCTTCTCTGTCCATCACCAACTGCAGTAGCTTATTCAAACTCATGTCCATCAAGTTGGTGAGGCCATCCAACCACCTCATCCATTGTCATCCCCTTCTCCTCCTGCCTTCAATCTTTCCCGGCATCAGGGTCTTTCCAGTGAGTCAGTTCTTCGCATCAGGTGGCCAAAATATTGAAGCTTTAGCTTCAGCATCAGTCCTTCCAATGAATATTCAGGACTGATTTCCTTTAGGATGGACTGGTTGGATCTCCTTGCAGTCCAAGGGACTCTCAAGAGTCTTTTCCAACACCACAGTTCAAAAGCATCCATTCTTCAGTGCTCAGCTTTCTTTATAGTCCAACTCTTTCCACACATGACTGCTGGAAAAATCTAACTTTGACTAGATGGACCTCTGTTGGCAAAGTAATGTCTCTGCTTTTTAATATGCTGTTTAGATTTGTCATAACTTTTTTTCCAAGGAGAATCTTTTAATTTCATGACTGCAGTCACCATCTGCAGTGATTTTGGAGCCCAAGAAAATAAAGTCTGTCGCTGTTTCCACTGTATGTCCATCTATTTGCCTTGAAGTGATGGGACCAGATGCCATGATCTTTGTTTTCTGAATGTTGAGTTTTAAGCCAGCTTTTTTATTCTCTTCTTTCACTGTCATTAAGAGGCTCTTTAGTTCTTCACTTTCTGCCTAAGGGTGGTGTCATCTGCATATCTGAGGTTATTGATATTTCTCCCAGCAGTTTTGATTCCTGATTGTGCTTGGTCCTGCCTGGCATTTCACGTGATGTGCTCTGCTTAGAAGTTAAATAAGCAGAGTGACAATATATAGCTTTGACGTACTCTTTTCCCACTTTGGAACCAGTCTGTTATTCCACATCCAGTTCTAAGTGTTACTTCTTGACCTGCATACATATTTCTCAGGAGGCAGGTAAGGTGATGTGGTATTCCCATCTCTTGAAGAATTTTCCAAAGTCTGTGGTGATCCACACGTTCAAAGACTTTGGCATAGTCAATAAAGCAGAAGTACATGTTTTTCTGGAACTCTCTTGCTTTCTCTATGATCAAACAGATATTGGCAATTTGACCTCTGGTTCCTCTGCCTTTTCTAAATCTGGCTTGAACTTCTGGAAGTTCTA
>SJYV01001108.1:0-13503 GCA_006410875.1 Neotragus pygmaeus | reverse complement strand
GGATGGGGGAGCCTGGTGGGCTGTGGTCTGGGGGGTCACACAGAGTTGGACACGACTGAAAAGACTTAGCAGCAGCAGCAGCATAATGATTAGAGTGTAAGTATGTAGGGTGGGTTGAAGATGGTTACAAATTCTTTGTCAGTTGAGAAATGGAGATTATTTTCCTTCACTTTGAATCTGGGCTGACTGGTCAGGTGTATGCTTTAACCAATAGCACTCAGAAGTGATGCTTCTGATTCTGCCCCCTTGGAAATGGTAGGTTTGGGGATTTGGTCACTGTATACAAAAGAAGCCATTTGTGGGGACGGAGGTCCCAGCTCTCCAGTCCCCGTGCTAAGGCGCTAGACGCGTGAAGGAAGCCATCTTGGACATTCTGGCCCAGCCATTACCTGGCTGAAGATTTATGAAAGACCCTACACAAAATTGGGCTTCCCAGGTGGCTGAGTAGTCAAGAACCCTCCTGCATCGCCAAAGCAGGAGATGCAGGAGACGCGGGTTCAATCCCTGGGTTGAGAAGATCCCTTGGAGAAGGAAATGGCAGCCCATTTGAAGGAAATACCAACTCCCACTATTGCCTGGAGAATTCCATGGACAGAGGAGCCTGGCAGTTTGCAGTCCACAGAATCACAAAGAATTGTACACAACTGAGTGAAAGTCCCTTGGACTGCAAGGAGATCCAACCAGTCCATTCTAAAGGAGATCAGCCCTGGGATTTCTTNGAAATACCAACTCCCACTATTGCCTGGAGAATTCCATGGACAGAGGAGCCTGGCAGTTTGCAGTCCACAGAATCACAAAGAATTGTACACAACTGAGTGAAAGTCCCTTGGACTGCAAGGAGATCCAACCAGTCCATTCTAAAGGAGATCAGCCCTGGGATTTCTTTGGAAGGAATGATGCTAAAGCTTAAACTCTGGCCACCTCATGCAAAGAGTTGACTCATTGGAAAAGACTGATGCTGGGAGGGATTGGGGGCAGGAGGAAAAGGGAACGACAGAGGATGAGATGGCTGTATGGCATCACTGACTAGATGGACGTGAGTTTGAGCGAACTCTGGGAGTTGGTGATGGACAGGGAGGCCTGGTGTGCTACAGTTCATGGGGTCGCAAAGAGTCGGACACGACTGAGCGACTGAACTGAACTGAGCGACTGAGCATGCGTGGACTTTAAACAAGCCTAGCAGCGCTACCTAGTCAAGCCCCAGAAATATGTGATAGAAAATGGTTATAGTAGTTTCAAGATCCTACTTTTGATGCTTATTTGCTACGTAGCAATAGACAATCCAAAGAGCATACTAAGCTGTCAATGCTTGGAACAAAGCATGCATGCTAAGTCTCTTCAGTCGTGTCTGACTCTTTGCTACACTATGGACTGTAGCCCGCCACGCTTCTCTGTCCATGGGATTCTCCAGCAAGAACACTGGAGTGGGCTGGCATGCCCTCCTCCAGGGGAACTTCCCAACCCAGGGGTGGAACCCTTGCAGGTGGATTCTTAACTGCTTAGCTACCATAGAAACCCTTCTAAGTATTTACATGTT
Source organism: Neotragus pygmaeus (assembly GCA_006410875.1). Taxonomy (NCBI): domain Eukaryota; kingdom Metazoa; phylum Chordata; class Mammalia; order Artiodactyla; family Bovidae; genus Neotragus; species Neotragus pygmaeus. Next base: position 11,966 of record SJYV01001108.1, on the reverse strand, counting down.
GGCAATTATTATTCCAGTGAGCACAGGACGTGGAGAAATCATTCAGTAAAAAGTCAATTTCTAGTCAATGCTTTTCCAGGCCATTAATTAATTAATTCCTTCTTTTCACAAGTAATAAACGGGTGTCCTACTCACATGCTTTTCTAGGCACTAACAAAGCAGCTAAGTTCCCTGCCTGAGAGAAATTAAGATGATGTCCTTTAGTCTTTGTTGGTGATGTGATGGTTATTGATATAACCAGAATATTATGGTTTGGCAAAAAAACACCTAAATATCTGATATGAACATATAAGAAATGAAGTTCAAAGGAAATCTTCCCTAAGTAAGTTATAATTAATATCTTCTAAGTATAATCCTTAATAAACTGAATATAAACCATTAAGCTATTTCAAATTTAACTTGGCCTCCACCTTACCTATCATTTTTGATTTATATCATCATCTTTTAGAAAATGTATAAAGTGAAAATGTTGAGTGATTAATTCAAATACTATATTCATTCAATCATTCAACCATTCAAAAATAAATCTATCAGACAACTTCCATGTGCCTGTGATGGTGCTAATCCTTAGGTTTCTAAGGATTTCAGAAGAGTTTAGACATAGACTTTTCTGTCAAGAACTACACTTTTTTATATCATGGGTGAGGAGGTTTAGAGTATATTAGATTAATCATGTTTTTATATGAGAATGATTCCTAAAGAGGTTGTAATCTACTTACTTTGAGGTAGAGTCTTTCCTAAACATGATCTAGATATAGATAACTGAAAAAGTATAACTAGGCGCTACATTTGAATAGGATTCCAATTTGTTATTTAACGTTCCCAAACTTTTCCACATAGTTGCTTGTTTTTATTCGGAGTTAGGTGAATTTGCTAACTTGAGAGGCAAGAAAAAGAAGCCTGTCAGATATGTTCTTGCTGTGATGCTGAGGCAGTTCTCAAGGCTTCTTGCACGTTAACGTTTAGCCCAAACACATGCACATACAGCAAATGATAATCATTATTATTCAAACCTAGGAGAGCAAGTCCACCCTTAACGTGGGTTTATGACCAAGGAGAATTATTGGTTCTGGGTCCTAAAGCATAATCCTCAGGAAAACGCCTCAGCAAAAGAAATCAGAGATCAAAGACTGAGCTATTCTTAAAGTTTATCCCATCATCCTTTGAGAATCGTAATGCCTTGTTTCTTTCTCACCAATTCAAGTTGCAACAGTAGCTCACAGCTGTCCCCTAGCTGGAGTCAAGCCGAAGTGGAGTTCACCATTCTCTTAATGCTTTTCCATAATGGGAGTAACTGTTTTACACACTTAGAGTGGTCAGTGAATAAGTGGGCAGGGGTCATGTTGCCTGACAGCCTTCAGTATGTGCAGATGGTGAAACATTTACCCTCAGAGAAGCAGCTGGGGTCACCAGGGTCAAGGTCTACAAGTCTCCACCCGAGCAGAAAAGCAATAACTCTGTACTCCCGTTTTGTTCGTTTGGGTACTGATATGTAGGCTGTGATGGCAAACGAGGGTGCAAGCTAGAGTTTAGTTTTGCTAATCCATACAACATTTTTATTGTAGCAAATACACTTTCAGTTAATCTCCTCTGATTTAAATAACAGAGAGTTTCATAAGAGGAAGGCTGACCCCATGTGGCAGTTTTAAAACATGACTGCAAATTCTTTGGCACTTCTTGTGTTAAAGCGGGGTGTATGCTGTTTTACTGTGGGTGACCTGTGACTGCTTTGACCAGTGGGATATGGCAGAGGTGAGGCTAAGTGTCTAAAAGGCTCCACAGCTTCTCTTTGTTTGTGGGAACACTTTCTTTTGGAGCCCTAAGCCATATGTGTGAAGGCTAACCAGCAAGATCTCATGCTGGAAAGGCCACGTGTGGGTTGTATGGTCCACTTTTCCAGCTGAGCCCAGATTTCCAGCCACCAAAGTGGCAGGTTTTGGACCCTCCAGGCCAGGCTGTTTGCAAATGAAACAGAAGCATTACCCTGTGGACCCTTGCCTGCATTCCTGACCCACAAAATCATGAGATTTAATAAAATAATTGTTTTAATAATAACATTAATATAACATAATAATATAATATATATTTTAATATAATGTTATGTTAATGCTATGTTATGTTTTAATATAACATAATAATATTGTTTAATAATAATGATTATTTAGGGCAGCTTTAAAGGCAATGATAGATAAACAGAACACTCCTTGTGTTGGTTCGAGTCCTCCAAAGAGCAGACGTTTAGACATGTAACAACTCCTTTCAGTTTTATTGACACAAGATTGACATACACATTGTATAAGTTTAATATGTACAGTAGAGTGACGACATATGTATACATTGTGAAAAGATTACCAAAATAAGTTGAGATCCATCACCTCTTTAACTACAAAAATTATTATTTTTTTTTGTGGTGAGAACTTTCAGGATCTACTCTATTAGCAACTTTCACATATATCATAGAGCATTGTTAACTGTAGTCATCATGTTTACATTATATCCCCAGGACTTATTTATCTTAAAATTGGAAGCCTGTGCCTTTTGACCCACCTTCACAGAGTTCCCACACTCCCCACTCACTGCCTCTGACAAACACAAATTTGATCTCTTTTTCTATGAGTTTGGTTGTTTTTGATTAGATGTGCAAGGGATGTATCCCCAGGTATCCTTTCTGTGTTAGGAAGGATAAACGGGGAGGGAGTGAAATAGGCAGGGAGAGCCTTCAGACCATGACACATGGTGTCTTGTGAAGTCTTAGGATACGTCACAGTTCCGAACAAGTTTTGAATCGGCTGGTGGGGAGTCCCAAGCCTGTTTGAGAGGTTTTACTTATCTGGAATACTTTATGATCCAACTGGAGTTTTGGACTTGCTTGTTATGTTGTTTTTGTTCAGTCGCTAAGTCATATCCAACTCTTTTTGATTCCACAGATTGCAGCACGCCAGGCTTCCTCATCCTTCACTATCTCCTGGAGTTTTCTCAAACTCATGTCCATTGAGTCGGTGGTGATATCCAACCACCTCATCCTCTGTTGTCCCCTTCTCCTCCCGCCTTCAATCTTTCCCAGCGTCAGGGTCTTTTCCAATGAGGTGGCTCTTCACATCAGGTGGTCAAGGTATTGGAGCTTCAGCTTTAGCATTGGTCCTTCCAATGAATATTCATGTTATCTATGGTATGCTAGAATTTGTAGAATGTAGCTAAGAAACTAATTAAAATAGCTCCTAGAATCTCAGTATTAGGATTCTCTCCCTCTCACATAGTAAAATCCTTTATTATAACACATAAAATAGTGTTTTATAGTTTTTTTGAGTATTTTATTCATCAGACTTTGAGATTTTTGAAGACAGTTTCTATGTGTTTTTCATCTCTGCATACTTCTTCATCCCCCAAGTTCCTGACTCAATGGGTGTTTTTTGAATGACTAACTGAGAATAATAGTCAAATCATGTTTCCTGTGTAATTCTTAGAATAAGTTACAATTATCTGGTTTATTTACAAGAGTTCCTTGGTGGCTCAGGCAGTAAAGAATTTGCCTGTCAATGCATGAGATTCAGGTTCAGTCTCTGGGTCAGGAAGATCCCCTGGAGAAGGAAATGACAATCCACTCCAGTAGTCTTGCCTGGAAAATTCCATGTACAGAGGAGCCTGGCTGGCTACAGTCCATGGGGTCACAAGGAGTCGGACACGGCTGAGTGACTAACACACACAGACACTGCTGATGAAATAGCTGAATGTTAATGATCTCTTTTAAAATGTATTATAAATAGCCTTCTAAATAATCACAGTGAAGAAAATAATATTTGACCTAGGATTTTTTTAAATTGCACTTTGTTATTCCTACCATGGTAAATATATGTGTGTGTGTGTGTATATATATATATATATATATACTTTTTTTTTTTTAACAATCTTGTCAACTAATACTGGTCTCCTGCCATTTTTTGGCAGAGTTGTGGATAAGAGAGTTTATAATTCAAAAAGCTGACATTTTAGTTGAGGTCTAGAAAACAAATCTTATCTTATGAGTTCCTTACCTAAAAACTTCCCTGTAATTGTAGCTTAGTATCATTTAAAAAATTAGGGGCACTGACATTTATTTTTAAAAGTAGAAGCATTAAAAACAATCTATCACCTATTAGTGCCATCATTGTACAAAAGGAAGAATATATTCTTAACAAAACAGAAGAAAGAAATCATCTTAGAATTTAAAGACTGAATGAACTAAATTACTAACGTACTATATTACACACAATATTTTTCATTCCTTTGCAGATTGATACCAGCCTGTATACCTGAGTTTGGAAACCACTGATTTCAAATTAAAATTCCAGCTCTTCCCAGTTAGTTCTTGCCCTACATCTCTAGCTTCTTTTCATCCTGATCCCCACACCCATCGACTATAATTTTACAGACATTGGGAAGGAGAATGAGAAAGTCTAGAAGGCACTTCTTGCACACAGTTACTAAGAGTTGGATATGACTGAAGTGACTTAGCATGCACATCTGTGGGATCTCAGTTCTCCAATCAGGGATTGAACCCAGGCCTTGGGAGTGAAAGCATCGAATCCCAACCTCTAGACTAACAGGTACCTCTCTATTATATAATCTTACTGCTTAGAACTTTTGTTAATATATAATGTCCTTTCTTTGACTCTTGTAAAGATTTTTGACCTAAAAGTATAGCTTATCTGCTGTTAGTGTAGCAACCTTTGCAATTGCTTGGTTACTATTTGCATGAAATATCCTTTTCTGTCCTTTCACCTTCAACCTGTTTTGTGTCTTTGAATTTAAAGTGAGTCTCTCATATTTTTTTAAATCCACTTGGGCAATCTCTTTGATTGGCGAGTTTGAGAACTTCTGACATTTCATTATTTGTTTTCTATATGCCTTATAATTTTTGTCCCTCATTTATTGCATCACATCTTATTTTATACTTAGTTACTTCTTTGTAGTGAAATATTTCAATTCCTTTTTCATTTCCTTTGTGTGTATTGAGCTATTTTCTTTGTGGATATCATGAGGATTATATTTAACATCCTAAAGTTATAGCACTCTAATTGTAGTTCATACTTGCTCAATTTCAAGAACACACAAAAACAGCTCCATCTCCACCCCTTTCGGTTGCTGATGTCACAATAATACATCTTTATACAATTGTGTGTCCCAAAATATAAATTAGTAATTTTAAATATCTTTAATGTAGAAAACAATGTGAAGTTATAAGCCAAAGTTACAATAATACTAGTTTTAGTATTCTAAATGGTGTAGGAAAAAAAGTGGAGTTATGTATCATTGCTACAGCAATAGTAGCTTTTATAATTGTCTGTCTCTTTATATTACTGAGATCTTTATTATTCATGTAGCTTTGAGTCATTGTCTTTTCACTTCAGTCTACAGGACTCTTGTAACCATTTCTTGCAGGACAGGTCTAGTGGCTGTGAGCTCCCTCTGCATTTGGTAATGTCTTAATTTTCCCCTCAGTTTTGTTGTTGTTGGCCATGCTTCCCGGCTTGAGGGATCTTAGTTCTCCCACCAGGGATTGAACCCAGGCATAGCAGTGAAAGAGCTCAGTCCTAACAACTAGGCCTGCAGGGAATTCCCTTCCCTCACTTTTGAAGGATAGTTCCCGCAGATATAGGGTTCTTGATTGACAGTTTTTTTCCCTTTTAGCACTTTGAATGCATCGGATTAATTCCTCTGATCTCCAAAATTTCTGATGAGAATTTGTTTATAATCTTATTGAGGATCCCTTGTATATGATGAATTGTTTCTCTTTTGTTGCTTTCAAGAGTCCGTCTTTGTCTTTACTTTTCAGTTTGATTGAAATGTGTCTTGGTGTGGATTTCTTTATCTGTTTGGAATTTGTTGAGTTTATATGACATCTATATTCATGTCTTTTATCAAGTTTGGGAAGCTGTTGGCCATTATTTAAATATTTAGTATGTTCTATTCCCTCTCCTCCTTCTTGGACTGCCATAATATGTCTTCGGTCCGCTTGATGACCATTTTTCTTCAGTCTTTTTCTCTTCTTGTTCCTGTGATTTAATAATTTCCTTTGTCCTATTTTCAAGTTTGCTGGTTCTTTCTTCTACCTGCTCAGATTGACCTTTGAATTACTCTAGTGAATTTTAAAATTTCAGTTATTTTACTTCTCAGCTCCAAAATTTCTTTTTGGTTTTCTTTTCAATATTTCTTCATTGATATATCCATTTTGTTCATACATTGCTTTCTTGGCTCCCCATGACTTCTTTTAGTTCTTTGACCATCTTTAAGATACTTTCTTTGGAGTTTTTTTTGTAGTAAATCCACTATCAGGTATTTGTCAGGAACAGTTTCTGTTGGTTTACTTTTCCTTTGGATGAGTCATAGTTTGTGGTTCTTTGAATGCTTTGCGATTTTTTTTCTTTGTTGTTGAAAACTGCCCATTTGGAGCTAATAATGTGGTAACTCTGGAAATCTGATTCTCTTTCTTTCACAGTGTTAGCTGTTTTTTTGTTTGTTTTGTTTCTGTTTATTTTTCTTTATTGTTATAGACTATCTCTGTGCCAAAGATCTGCCTGAGGTACAAACTTAAGGTTTTCTCAGGTCTTTTGTGAGCCTCCACTTTCTCCAGGGCATGTGTGATAACTTTCTAATTTTCTCTGTATCTACAGTTGCTTTTAATTTCCAGGCATGGAAACCCACTACAGTATTCTTGCTGGTAGAATCCCATGGACAGAGGAACCTGGCGGACTATGGTCCATGGGGTGTCATAGAGTAGGACATGACTGAAGCCACTGAGTATGCATGTACAGTCTTCTGTCTGGCCCTTAATAGGGAAAAAAGACAGAAATGAGGGAGAAAAAGTCATTGATCCTTTAAAGCACCTGGAAGCCACTTTGGCAGGATGGGGAGAGACTTGAAATGTTATGAGGAGATGCAACCCAAGGAATATTTCCTTTTTGTCTGCACTTCTGTGGTCAGAAGCAGCAATCAGTGACACTTCCTTGACATTCCAATGGTTAAGACTCCATGCTTTCAATGCAGGGCTGCTGCTGCTGCTGCTGCTAAGTCACTTCAGTCGTGTCCGACTCTGTGCAACTCCATAGACAGCTGCCCACCAGGCATTTGGGTTCAATCCCTTGTTGAGGAACTAAGATCCCATATGCCATATGGTGCAGCCAAAAAAAGAAAAAAAGAAAGAAAGAAAGAAAAAAAAAGCAACCATTAGTGACCAAATATCAGACTTCCAACATTTAGAGGGCATCCTCATTCCCATGGCTGTGCAAACTGGGTACAGGCTGCTCCAGGAGTATGTGCATAGCCGTAGGGCTGAGAGGTGGGGAGCTACTTCTATACTAAGAGCTGAAGTTGACCAATATTGACTAAAATTTATGGTCCAAGCCTTCCCCTGGAAGTTTCAGGCCCTCTATACTCTCCAGAGTTCCAAACAAGCTGCCTTAGACAGAGTTGGTCAGTGCAATTTTTGTCTAGGAGGGGAGATATATTTCTGATGCTTTCTATTCCACTATCTTCCTCTATGTTTGTTTTTTAATTTTTATTTCTAAGTTACGTTTTTTTCTTTATTTCTAGGATATCAATCCAGTTACATTTTAATGTATAACTTGATCTTATGTCTTTTAGAAGTCTTTGAATGATTTCTTAATTTAGACACAACCTAAACGAGAGGTTTCTGTGAGTGAACCTTTCATTTTGCTTTAGGAATAATTTTTCTTTGCACAGAAACACATTCAGCTTCATAAAAGAATTGACAATCTAGTGGAGACTGTGTATTCATCAGAAGATTGTAAGTCAGTGAGACAAAAGATGACTGTGAGGGGTACATGTTTGGTACCACGGAAGGTCTTAAGGGGAATGTCTAAGTGGATGCAGGGGTGAAGTGGAGGTCTTTTGGGCATGGAAATGTCAGGGCCAAGGTGTGAAGAATTGCAAGGGTTGCCAGGTGAAGAAAAGGAAATGCCTCCATGCATGTTTTTTGTATCTGCTTAAGTGCTGTAAACCGGGACGGTTTTCCTTGTAGAGTCTCAGGGAGTGATTCTGATGGCAAACATCTGCCTTCATCTCTTTGTTTTTCCTAATCAAATTGATGGGCAAATTTAGTCAAGAGTGAATCCTTAGTTGATCACTGAATTCTAGATCTCTAAGTCCTGCTTTATGAAGTGAGAGAACTCAAAGGATAGTCCAAAGCCAAGAGAAGTAAGGAAGCCCAAGCTTTCCTTACTGTCTGTCAGGGCACAGCTAGAACCCAAACAGAACCTCAGACACAGTTAATACTCTTTTTATTACATATCATCATTTTCACATTGACAGCAATGGAGTGACAACAAAGGGCAGCTCTGGTTAGCTTCACACGGGGCTGACACAGTCTATACCTTTTCAGTCACTTAAAAAAACCCGATTTTATTTATTAACTTATTTTGGCTGTGCTGGGTCTTCATTGCCGTGGGGGCTTGCCTCTAGCTGTGGAGACTGGGGGCTACTCGCCAGTTGTGGGGCGCAGGCTTCTCATTGCGGTGGCTTCTCCTGCTGCGGAGCACAGGCTTTAGGGAGCGCGTGCTTCAGTGGTTGTGGCGGGTGGGCTCAGCAGTGGCCCCCAGGCTCTAGAGCACAGGCTCAGCAGTTTTGGTGCGTGGTGTATGTGAACCTCCCCCGGTCAGGGGAACCCGTGTACCCTGCATTGGCGAGTGGATTCTTTACCTCCGAGCCACCGGGAAAGCCCCTCTTCAGTCACTTTTGATCTGATCCTTGTTCTTTCTTGTTGGACTCCATTTTTATGGAAGATTCCATAGCAAACCATGGTAGATAATGCTGATGAAGGGAGAAAGAAGATGCCTGTGTTATACTATTTCTCTTTATTTTCGGACTTGTTCTGATATTAGCTTAGTTGAAGAGGAGATTTATTGAAAGGACATTACAATGTCTCATAGAATCCAGAAAACTACTGAACAACCAGGCCTTACGAAAGGAAAATGCTACAGAATTTCTAGGATCTTGAGCCACAGAAATTTATGAAGTTTTCCTGAAAAATCTGACCGTGAATAAGACTCAGCTCAGAAATTCCAGTCTCTGAGTCTCTCTGTTCATTACTGCTTATGGTGAATTTGTGGGACCCATGTACATAATGACTTTCTTTGTTTGAAATTATATCCTTAGATTAAAATTGTGTCTGGAACATGGTAAACACTCAATAAATATTATTGAATAAATAAGTGAATGGAATCACAGTCCCCCTGGGGAAGATACCTCAAGGGCCTTGCCTAAGGCGGATGTCTGCCTTTTGCTCCAGACGACTACAGCAGGAGGTGGGATAGGAAACTTGGCGCCCTAAATCTGCCACGGGTCAGTGACATTCTCAGAGAGCAAGGACTGTCAGGCAGGTGGCCAGAATCTGAAGGTGACTGTTATGTGTGTTTATCCCTAAAAATACTGACAAGAAATCAATCGTTCTGGAAAACTAACACTTAAAATAAGCAAAGATTATTGCACAAAGTTGTGTCGCTTTTCACATACTACATCTAAACTTGGTACTCCCGTGAGCACATTTCAGTGAATTAAAATGTCATCTATTGTAGGATGAACCATCTCTGTGTTCAAGATGTTGAAAAAGCAGATTCTAACATAAGATCCCAACATAAGGCTGGGATAACAAATGACTGGTCTTTTGGTAAAAGGGACAGGGGAGCCTGGTGGGCTGACATCTATGGGGTCACCCAGAGTCGGACACGATTGAAGTGACTTAGCAGCAGCAGCAAACCTGTCACACCAAAAATGCAGCAAGAGCACGTGGCAGCCTCAGTCATAGAGCTGAGAGGAAGAAACCATCCTACCTGACCTTGTGGCCTCCAGCCTGGTTCAGTTCAGTTCAGTGGCTCAGTCGTGTTCGACCCTTTGCGAACCCATGAACTGTAGCATGCCAGGCTTCCTTGTCCATCACCAACTGGAGTTTACTTAAACTCTTGTCCATTGAGTCGGTGATGCCATCTAACCCTCTCATCCTCTGTCGCTCCTTCTCTTCCTGCCTTCAATCTTTCCCAGCATCAGGGTCTTTTCAAATGAGTCAGCCCGTTGCATCACATGGCCAAAGTACTGGAGTTTCAGCTCCAGCATCATTCGCTCCAATGAACATTCAGGACTGATTTCCTTCAGGATGGATTGGTTGGATGGATCTCCTTGCAGTCCAAGGACACTCAAGAGTCTTCTTCAACACCACAGTTCAAAAGCATCAATTCTTCGATGCTCAGCTTTCTTTATGGTTCAACTCTCACATCCATACATGACTACTGGAAAAACCATAGCTTTGACTAGATGGACCTTTGTTGGCAAAATAATGTCTCTGCTTTTTAATATGCTGTCTAGGTTGGCCATAACTTTTCTTCCAAGGAGCAAGTGTCTTTTAATTTCATGGCTGCAGTCACCATCTGCAGTGATTTTGGAGCCCCAAAAATAAAGTCTGTCACTGTTTCCACTGTTTCTTCATCTATTTGCCATGAATGATGGGACCAGATGCCATGACCTTAGTTTTCTGAATGTCGAGCTTTAAGCCAACTTTTCCACTCTCCTCTTTCACTTTCATCAAGAAGGTGTTTAGTTCTTCACTTTCTGCCATAAAGGTGGTGTCATCTGCATATCTGAGGTTATCGATTTCTCCCAGCAATCGTGATTCCAGCTTGTGGTTCATTTAGTCCAGCATTTCGCATGATGTACGCTGCATACAAGGTATATAAGCAGGGTGACAGTATACAGCCTCGACAAACCCCTTTCTTGATTTGGAAGCAGTCTGTTGTTCCATGTACAGTTCTAACTGTTGCTTCTTGAGCTGCATATAGATTTTTCAGGAGGCAGATCAGGTGGTCTGGTATTCCCATCTCTTGAAGAACTTTCCACAATTTGTTGTGATCCACACAGTCAAAGGCTTTGGCATAATCAATAAAGCAGAAGTAAATGTTTTTCTGGAACTCTCTTGCTTTTTCAGTGTTGGCAACCTGGTACTTGCTCAGAATTGCTGACTGAATTCACACGAATAGTACAGTGAAAACAACCCCAAGCACATGATTCAGTGTAAAGAGATGTCAGGGTGATAGGCGCCGTGTGATAGGCAAAAACACACCCAAATCTCCTGGAGAATTGCCATCCCCTACTGCAAGATGTCATCTTATTTTTAGCAATGTTAATATTCAAACTTGTATATTATGTTTTACAATTTGTGGAATTGGCAACATGCTCCAATTTTGTATATTTTTATATTGTCGTGATTGATCAAATTTACATTTCATCCTGTAACCATAGTTGACTCCCATTTCCACTTGAGACCTCTCCACATATCCCAGACTGAGTCTGATATATTTCACCTATCAGCTATATTATGTCTTCATAAATTTAATTTCCTTTAATTTCCTTCATAAATTGGAATTCCTTGTCCATGGGTAGACCTCCTATTCTGTTTTATTGCCTTACTACCACTTAGATGGAAACTCAGAGGAAAGAAAAGATAAATTTCTGTGCTCACCCTTCTATTTTAAACTGGAATTTGACTTTAAAATTAGAAAAGATAACAATAAAAGTAATCAACAAAATACAAACAAGTTTTGTGAACTTCTGTAAGTATGCAGTATTTTGGTTTTAACATACAGTTGGTTTTATTCCTTAAAATATGAGGAAGTCCTTTCATCAAATAAATGTCTTAAAAACAAAGCCACATTAATCTTTTATTGGTTCTCCTTTCCCATGGGATGGCCCAGGATTAGCAGATGAAAGGGATGAAAAAAGGTAAAGAGGGACATTGCGTATAATTCATTTAAATAAGAATTTATTTTCTTTAGCTTCATAGATCTCAACTAAGGGTTATTTTGCCCCTTAGAGATCATTTGGCAATGTCTGAAGACATCTTTGGTTGCCATGGCTGAGGATGGTTTACTGGCATCTAGTGGGGAGAAGAAGGGAGCGACAGAGGATGAGATGGTTGGATGGCA
>SJYV01001104.1:0-13348 GCA_006410875.1 Neotragus pygmaeus | reverse complement strand
CCTTGCAGTCCAAGGGACTCTCAAGAGTCTTCTCCAGCACCACAGTTCAAAAGCATCAATTCTTCAGCTTTCAACTACAGATTTCCTGATTTTAGCAAAAAGAATAGCAGGGCCTCTGCTTCCCTATATCCACTTTTAATTAATTACTTGAAGCTTTCGAACCTCATGAAGGGATGGGCATGGCCAGGCATTTCAACTAATCTGGACTCAAGTGGTGAACTAGGGAATGAGCTGACAGTGAAAGAGACTGCAGGCTGTGGGGACTACAAACTTGTACTGAGATTCTGAGGCCATGTTCAGGGGCTATTACTAAGGTAACTCTGCTGAAGTCAGCGCTCCTGGGAGAGAGGACCATGTGTCAAGCATTTCTATGGCTGGGCAATTTGGCCACGACTTACTTTACAGATCTGCAGGAAAATGAATGAACAAAGATGAACCTGAAAAATGCACTGTGCTTGCAATTGCTTTGCTGTCAAGTCAACACAAGCTGAGATTAGCACCTCAAGAAGAACGGCTCATGTCTAACAGATTGTTTATGTGTTCCTTAAGAAAACGAGAATTTAGCATGAGATTCAGTGATAAATTATTCATTTGGGAGATCTTTTTTTTTTTTTTTTTCATTTTATTTCAGAACATCCTCTAGGTATTTCTTAAGTGAATTTCTCCCTGGTCCTTTCATTTCCAAATGCAGACTATTTTCCGTGAAGGAGCTCGGTCTTAAGCAGGGCTCCATGGGGTCTCACCTCCAGGGGCGTCTCTCTGGTCCTCAGTTGCTCCCCTTTTTCTAGGCCAGTTATACCTCCAGCCAAGTTAAAGCTATACAGCGTGCATATTACTATTTGAAACATAAAGTCATCTTTATATAAATTGTAACAACAGCATTTTTCTTTCATCACTGCCAAACCCCAAACACATCTAGATTTTCCACTATGAAAAGGCGACATGTTTTATATGCTATATTTATGTCTCATTGTAAACTATTCATTGGTTTATAGACCTCGGGTCCTCTAGGAAGCATCACAAATCCTTATTATACTCGTGGATATTAAATTTGGTGTTAGGCTCTCTGATTTATCTTGCCAGACTAACTCACATGTAAACAGACATCTCTCTTAAATCTATCTACTTCAAGAGCTAAAAAATTAATCCATGCTAAAGCTCTAACCTTGAAGCTCACTGCAACTGCAATATTGACAAAGGTAAGGGTAAGGATGAAGATGGTAACGATGACATCAAACACAATGATGGCCATAATGAAGAAAATGCTTTCAGTTAGTTCCTTCCTCATTTTGTTAACTTTCCCTAACACAAAAATTAAACAAAGCTAGAGACTCGGGCCAAGGACGTTCCTTCTTACAAGCTCTCACCTTTCCAAGAAGCCAAGTTACAAAGAGCACTCCATACAAGTTTATGTGATCATTTTTTGTTTTCTAAATGCTACATAAAATTCTTCCACTAGGAATCTGCACAGAAGAAATTTTTATCCTCACTCAGGTATCTTTTGAGAAAGTATGATTGCATGAGTTATTCTAAAGGTTTCTGAAGATGTCATCCTCCCAGATGTTCTCCTTTGAATCTTAGACACATCATGCTGCCAACTGCAGAATTACAGAAGAAATACTTTCCTCCTCTGACATTTTCAAAACAGTTAAAAAAAAACTTATTTTTTTAGACAGATGACGTTTAGTAAGAATGATCATGAACTACTAAAATACACTGCTAGATATATATTGAATTGAAATTCATATTATATATGTGGAAAACCAATGAGAGTTAACTTAATTCCCCTTCAACACAATTTAATACAGTTTTACTGTGTGCCTATACTGTGCTAAACACAGTGGTAGGTAATGAGGTCAAGATACCTGGCGTGTCCCCTGCCTTCAAGGCTCTTCCAAATCAACTTGCCTTTTTTGCCTTTCACGTGAATGAAATGGTCTTAAATTTTCAAAATAGAAAGAAATTTTACTTTATATATGAAGGCCCTGCTTAATAACATGATCAGTTTTCACGTTCAAGAATGAGAAAATGGTAACCATTAAAAACAACCCCCCCCAAAAAATGAGAAATAGAAACAAACCACAGGACTTCCCTGGTGGTACAGTGGATTAAGAATCACCTGCCAGTGCAGGGAACACAAGTTGGGTCCCTGATCTGGGAAGACCCCACATAATGCGGAGCAATGAAGACCATGAACCACAACGTCAGAGCCCATGCCCTAGGGCCCACAGGCTGAAACTCCTGAAGCTCACGCACCAAGAGCCTGTGCCCTGTGACAGAGAAGCCATCTGCACAAGAAGCTTGAGCACAGCAGCAGAGAGTAGCCCCCACTCACCGCGACTAGAGAAAACCCTTGAGCAGCAACGAAGACCCAGTGCAGCCAAAAATATATTTTTTAACAAAATAAAACAGAGAAATTTCATTTTAAAAAGCATACCTTTTAGGTAAATGTACACTATGTGTAGAGTTGTCTCGATCAAACAAAACTTTTAAAAATCAAGATAGGATAATATATGTAGAAAAGTTTAAGATTCTAACCTTTGCTCTTTGTTGGATCTGAAGATATTTTTATCCCAGAGGTCATAATGCAAGGAAAGAATCTGGTGCAATCTTATTCATTAAACATCTTAAGAAAGCAATCGACTCTGCAGGCTCAAGACATAAAAAAGCACAGAGAAATGGCAAAATGGTTAAATTACAGAATATTAATATCATTGCATTTCTGTTTTTTTCCCTGCAGAATCATTTTAAGCACGATAGGCAACATTCTTCCTCCAGTAGATCAGGGATAACCTTTTAGAAACTTGAAATTATGAGGTCAACTATTAAAATTTTTTTCATGAAATTTTAATGAATTAAAGACATATTCCAAAGGGATGTTTATAATTTATTCTTTATATGTGCAGAATTTCCAAGGCCTTTGAATCCTATAAGTTATTAGAATTCTTTCACTTGATATCTTATGAAAAGATAACTGAAAAACAACATAGTTCACTGTATTTCAAACTGCCTGCAACACAGTACCCAAAGAGTATTGATGAGTAGATCGATTTGAAACTAAAGGGTGGTTGTCAATTCTATGCTAAGGCCTTATTTCTGTGCTGTCCAAATACTAAGAGTGACTTGAAAGAGTACACGACGATCTGTTTATCAGATCCATAGACGACACAGAGCTGAGGCAGACAGTAACTCCACTGCTTGATCAAGTCAGGAGTCAGTAGGTCTCAATGGAATAAAATGATGGATAGGATTTACATGAAAATAAATAGGATAAATGTGGAAATGTGGCACATGAGTTTATGAAAATTCACACATGTAGAAGAAAGATGGTATGACAAAACTATACTATGGTTTCACAGACAACTTGGGGGGTTAGGGTGGGGAGAGAGTGTGGGGTTCAGGACGGGAGGGACACACTGATACCTGTGGCTGATTCATACTGATGTATGGCGAAAGCCATCCCGATATTGTAAAGTGATTATCCTCCAATTAAAATATATAAATAATTTTTAAAAGGAGGGGAGGGAAACAAGTGGGCACATGTGGATAGGCACTAACATTTCTTGAGACCCATAAGCTCCTAACTGTGGACAAAGAGACACAGGCATTATTATTATTACCTTTTTACAAAAGTTCAGAGACAAAGTAATTTCCCTATGTCCTACGGATTATAAGAAGCAAATCTGGGATTTGAATCTATTGCAATCTTGCTGCAAAGCCCTGTTGTTTTCAACCCATCATTATGTAAACAGGACAATAAAGATAGTCTGATAAAGAATGCAATCTTAGGTTAGATCAATAAAAGTACAATGCCAGACAGAGGAGGTCAGGTTACTGATGGGAATCAAATTCAGAGAGGGATGCATACACCTCATATCAACAGGAGAAGAAAGAAGCAAGTAGGGGTGATTTCACACAATGGAATACTACTCAGTGTGAAAAAGAACAAACTGCTGACACATGCACCACCCTAGATCAATCTCAAAACCATGTCAAATAAAAGAAGCCAAATGAAAAGCACTGCATGCTGTTTGATTTCATCAACATGAAGTTAAAATTAAAGTCTACAGTGATAGGACTTTCCCGGTGGCTCAGTGGTAAAGACTACACTTGCCAATGAAGGAGACATGGGTTTGATCTCTGATGTGGGACGATCCCACAGGCCACAGAGCAACCAAGCCTGTGCACCACAACTGCTGAGTCTGTGCTCCAGAGTCCACGAGCCGCAACTGCTGAGCCCATGAGCCGCAACTACTGAATCCCACACACCCCAGAGCCTGTGCTCCAAGAGGAGCCACCACAATGAGAAGCCCGTGTGCCAAAACTAGAGCCCCCGCTGACCACAGCTAGAGAAAAGCCTGTGCACAGCCGAAAACAAACAAAGAGGTATTGCTAAGCCGCTTCAGTCGTGTCCAACACCTCGGGACCCCATGGACTGTAGCCCACCAGGCTCCTCTATCCATGGGATTCTCCAGGCAAGAAGACTGGAGTGGGTTGCCATTTCTTTCTCCAAAGTACGTATCAAAAATAAATGAAGTCTATGGTGAGAGAAATCAGAAGAGCAGTTGTCCAGGAAGGATTTGCCATGAAAGGGCATAAGGGAATGTTCTGGGATGATGACAATGCTTTATCTCTTGACTGGGAAAGTGTTCACAGGCAAGCGGACACAACTGTCTAAATTCAAACTGTAAACCTGAGATGTCTATATCTTACAGTTTGGAAATTCTCTCTATTCAAAGAAAAAATAATGCATAGAAACTGGACACTGTGGATAAGCGAGTGGACATGAAGAGGAAATCATGGCTGATGTGAAACATATGATCCAGGAAATACTATTCCCAAACATTAATTTCACTAGCAAGAAGTACAGGACAAGACNCCTGTTGTTTTCAACCCATCATTATGTAAACAGGACAATAAAGATAGTCTGATAAAGAATGTAATCTTAGGTTAGATCAATAAAAGTACAATGCCAGACAGAGGAGGTCAGGTTACTGATGGGAATCAAATTCAGAGAGGGATGCATACACCTCATATCAACAGGAGAAGAAAGAAGCAAGTAGGGGTGATTTCACACAATGGAATACTACTCAGTGTGAAAAAGAACAAACTGCTGACACATGCACCACCCTAGATCAATCTCAAAACCATGTCAAATAAAAGAAGCCAAATGAAAAGCACTGCATGCTGTTTGATTTCATCAACATGAAGTTAAAATTAAAGTCTACAGTGATAGGACTTTCCCGGTGGCTCAGTGGTAAAGACTACACTTGCCAATGAAGGAGACATGGGTTTGATCTCTGATGTGGGACGATCCCACAGGCCACAGAGCAACCAAGCCTGTGCACCACAACTGCTGAGTCTGTGCTCCAGAGTCCACGAGCCGCAACTGCTGAGCCCATGAGCCGCAACTACTGAATCCCACACACCCCAGAGCCTGTGCTCCAAGAGGAGCCACCACAATGAGAAGCCCGTGTGCCAAAACTAGAGCCCCCGCTGACCACAGCTAGAGAAAAGCCTGTGCACAGCCGAAAACAAACAAAGAGGTATTGCTAAGCCGCTTCAGTCGTGTCCAACACCTCGGGACCCCATGGACTGTAGCCCACCAGGCTCCTCTATCCATGGGATTCTCCAGGCAAGAAGACTGGAATGGGTTGCCATTTCTTTCTCCAAAGTACGTATCAAAAATAAATGAAGTCTATGGTGAGAGAAATCAGAAGAGCAGTTGTCCAGGAAGGATTTGCCATGAAAGGGCATAAGGGAATGTTCTGGGATGATGACAATGCTTTATCTCTTGACTGGGAAAGTGTTCACAGGCAAGCGGACACAACTGTCTAAATTCAAACTGTAAACCTGAGATGTCTATATCTTACAGTTTGGAAATTCTCTCTATTCAAAGAAAAAATAATGCATAGAAACTGGACACTGTGGATAAGCGAGTGGACATGAAGAGGAAATCATGGCTGATGTGAAACATATGATCCAGGAAATACTATTCCCAAACATTAATTTCACTAGCAAGAAGTACAGGACAAGACAGCTGGAATGAGACATGGCAGTCATGTTAAAACCACACCATTCCCTAATAGAACGAACAGTGATTAATATGTTATAGGGTGTACAATTAGGACAGATAAGTAGACATTTTACCTGAATGTAAGAAAGGAACTTCTATAACTGGAGCAGTCCAAAAGTGGAATTATCTGTCCATGAGTAATACATCCCCCACTGCTCAAGGTGCCGCCTGAAGGTGGATGGTCTCTTATCGGAACGTGTGCAGAGGGTGTTCAGCATCTAAGGCGCCTCTCTCCGTTCCGAGGCTCCCTGCATCTGGGCTCTGAAGCTCACTCTGACATGCATGGATACATACATCGTCCAAACTCTCAACCTCATTCTCAATCTACCTTCAACACCCAGGACACACAAGTGCACCCATGTTCACAAATCCATGCGCCAGTGAGTAACAGAAGCAACATCTACCCAGCTTCCTCCACTCCAACGCTCTAATCTCAGATCTTCCTCCTAAACGGTGGTTAAGAAAAAAAAATAAAACACCACTTTTACCCTTTCAGGTGTGAAGGTACGCCGTGATTTTGCTGAAGCAAAAGAATATTCTTTAGTTACCTATTTATTATTGAGAGCCTAGTATGTAGCCAGCATGTTCTGGACACTAGAGAGAAAAAGACAACTCCCATCTTGGTGAAGCTTACATTCTTCTTAATACACATTAAGTTGCTTAGGATAAGAACATCCTCCTACTGCTTAACCTTGATGGGTATTTTGTGAGTGATGAATGAATACCCACTGACTTAGCTTGATGCGAGAAGATCACATAATATGAATGCACAAACGCCTCAGGAGAACACAGGGATTATCCAAGACTTAGAGTATTTTGCTCCTCCACCCAGTAAAAATCTCTATTGCAATGGCAGATGGTTGAAGAAATGCTCATTTTCACTTCTGTTCTTACTCTTGAATGATAAGCCAATGCACTGTGGCTCCATAGGTTTACTCTGAATTTACAATTAGTCTAATGATCTGCCCAGAGGGACTCCGTGAGCCTCAGCAGGACTTAACAAGATTGACTGAGCTCTACCTGATAAATCACAGCCTGGTAGCTGACACTAATTTATAATCTCAGGCACAGGGATAAAATTATTCACAACAGACACTTTTAAATTGAGAGAGGAGTCCAGGAAACAAAATCTGAATGTCACAAACCCTTCTAGAATAAGAACTCAGAAAACCATTTCTGCAGCAATACTTTTGGAGGAGTTGCCTTCAACCTTGCCTAATGAGCCAAGGGAATATGTTTCAAGGAGGCACCAGTTCCAGACCTTAAATTGATGAGACCACATTTTTAAGTCCAACCCAAATGGCAGCCCTAAACTTCAGGTTAGTTCTCAAAGGAAAACTAGATATTTGTTTCACGCGTATCAGAGGTGGGGAGCTCCAAAGGGCAACAGACACAAACTCTGCACACTTGAGGATGAGAACCACCAGCTCTGTGGCCACGTCCTCCACGTGTAACAAACTTTGCTAATCTCTGCTTTCTTCTTCTTTCACCATTCATGTCTCCAGTTAACCTCCTGCCACACAGAGACATATAAAATCGTCAACAGAAAAAAAACATAAAAATGCATTTCCTCAAAGGCGTAAAATAAAGAGAAGGGTGAACGGGTGTATCTGTGTGGTTGTCTGCTTGCAAACCGACACACTGCTACACTGGGAAAGGGTGGAAAGGAGAAAGAACATCATAATGTAGACAAGTCCAACTCTAAAGTGATCCGAGTAAGAGGCTGCACTGACAAACAGAAGGTGAAAGTGAAGTCCGAGTCTGACTCTTCGGGACCCCATGGACTGTAGTGCACCAGGCTCCTCCATCCATGCGATTTTCCAGGCAAGAGTTCAGGAGTGGATTGCCATTTCCTTCTCCAGAGGATCTTCCTGACCCAGGGATTGAACCGAGGTCACCCGCATTGTAGGCAGACACTTTACCGTCTGAGCCACGAGGGAAATCCTTGACAAACAGAAGCTCTGTTCAAAACGGAAAACGGGAAAGAGCTTTGAGATTTTATCCGAAAATCCTTCTCAAGAAGTGTGGGCTATGGAATACTAGAGATACTCTATTAAGAGTTAGGGGGTTTACAGAGAAATACCAGTAAAAACCCACTGAATCAAGAAAAAAAGAAGGGGATAGGTCCCTCCCCCAGCACAGGAAGCTCTCAGGTCAGCACTCTGTGACAACCTAGATGGGAGGGATGGGGTGGGAGATGCAAAAGGGAGGGGCTATATGTATGCATATGGCTGATTTACTCATTGTCTAACAGAAACTAACACAGCATGGTAAAGCAATTATATTCCAATAAAAAAAGAAAATACTGAAAACAAGGTGGATATATGTATAACTGATTCATTTTGCTGTACAGCAGAAACACAACACATATACTATATTCCAACACAGATGATTTTCAAAAAAACCCTTTTCGACTTAATATTTGGGAAACCTCAGATTTGGATAATTTATTACAACCTAGCTAAATACCTAAACCTCACAGTGGAGGGGAAAAAAAAAAAAGTAATAGCAAGGTGACAAAACTGCCTCCTAAAAGTGAAGAAGTGACTTTATTCACCTTTGGCGGCTTTGCCTAAGTCATCCGTATTATCTAAGTCACTTTGTATGACACCAAATTAATCAAAGAAAGCGCAATGGCTGCAGGGAGTGGTCATCTGACCCAGCAGGCTTCCCCAGGGCAGATGATATGCTCATAAAATGGCAGCATCACTGGCTGACCAGCTCCAATATTAACATCAAAGTTTTGAATGAAGGAACTTGTAAATAGAAACTGGGGAATATATAACATATACGTATTTGTGTGGAAAAGAGACATGACGGAAAATGTGAGAATAGCTGTCTATAAACAAACACTCCACAAGGAAGAAACAGTAAAACGGGACCAAAAAAAAAAAAAGCAATTAATTAGAAAATTTAACCAAATAAGTCGTTTTTCTAGAGAACGGCAAAAACAAACAAAAAATTACTCTTCCACTCATAACTTTTCAAATTTTGAGAAAAAGAAGAGTGTAATATAATTTAACACTCATCNGGAAAAGAGACATGACGGAAAATGTGAGAATAGCTGTCTATAAACAAACACTCCACAAGGAAGAAACAGTAAAACGGGACCAAAAAAAAAAAAAGCAATTAATTAGAAAATTTAACCAAATAAGTCGTTTTTCTAGAGAACGGCAAAAACAAACAAAAAATTACTCTTCCACTCATAACTTTTCAAATTTTGAGAAAAAGAAGAGTGTAATATAATTTAACACTCATCTGAATGTTATGTGTAAGGCACTCTGCTGGGTGTCATCAAGATGTATAAAGAGGTTTTAAACATAAATATGCCTTCAAGGGATTTGCAGTACAGGCAGGTGAAATCAGGCAGGCAGATCCCACCAGGAGCATGCCAATCCTAAAAGCTCAATGGCGAACTAGCTCAGGAAACACAGAGGAATCCCCCTGGGTAGGGGAAGGGTGGGGAGAGGTTAAGGAAACACCGCACTCCATGTCTACAGTTTACGGCTGAACATTTCAGGCTATACAAAGGAATAAGTGCAAGATAAACTGTGAATTTATGTTCTGAATCAATTAGAAAGGTAAGCTAGTAGTTACAACTCCCTAACCCTATGCTAACTCTATGGGAATTTTCTTTAGAATAATGTCAGATTGATAGATTTTTTTTTCCTTTTCAACTGTGTGGCCATATGTTGATTCAGTGCCTTCCAAGACCACTGAGTACAACTCCATCATGGGTTGCGTGCATGAGTGCTAAGTCGCTTCAGCTGTGTCCAACTCTCTGTGACGCTATGGAGTGTAGCCTGCCAGGCTCCTCCATTTATGGGATTTTCCAGGCAAGAATACTGCAGTGGGTTGCTATGCCCTCCTCTGGGGGATCTTCCCCACCCAGGGGCTGAACTCTCCTCGCTTGTGTCTCCCGCACTGGCAGGCAGACTCTTTACCACTAGCACCACCTGGGAAGTCCTGTGCAATTTCTACACTGCACAAAACCCCAAGCCAGGAGGGTCGGTAAAGACTGAAATCCAGGCAGCAGTCACAGGCCAATGTGTTGTCCTACCCAAGGGCTGTGTTCCAGCAAAAGGCTGCNGGCAGACTCTTTACCACTAGCACCACCTGGGAAGTCCTGTGCAATTTCTACACTGCACAAAACCCCAAGCCAGGAGGGTCGGTAAAGACTGAAATCCAGGCAGCAGTCACAGGCCAATGTGTTGTCCTACCCAAGGGCTGTGTTCCAGCAAAAGGCTGCTTCTCTGCCATTCTCTTCAGGACAAAAACCCCACAAAGATGGAAAGTCATGGGGCTCGTCGGGGGTCATCCACCCTGAGATGGTGCCTTTCCCTAATTCAGCTTTTCCTAAGTCATACAAAGGCATTACCCTGATAAACTCCACTGTCTAGACAAATATCTGGACCCAAAGTGAATACCATTTCATTTCACCATCATCAAACAACAGAAAAGAAACTATTTCCTTAGTAATGTTTGCTGTGTGTAAAACTCTGTAGAGAGAAAAAAAAATGTTTAACCGGAAAAACTATACTATCTATGTATATTATACACAGTAACCAAGCAACAAGAGGGAATTCCAAAGTTTTGTATGCTTGGTTTTACTCCCTGAGAATTAAGTACTGAGGAAGTCAAACAGTAAAGACCATGCACTCTGGAGCCAGAACCTAGATTGCATTCCAGCTCTGACTTCCTACCCACACAACTTTGCACAAGTTAGTTAAATTCTAGGGGCGTCAGTTTATTCCGTTGTAACTAGAGTAATAACGATATATGGCAAAATCTTCAGAGGTCAAATATATCCATGTCAAGAGCTTATCTGGACACACAATCAAACACTATTAAAACCTGAATAACCAACTTTTCCAAATGGAAAGTAGCATTTTTAAGAACAGAAATGGAAGTACAGTGAACAAAAGACAAATTCTGCTTTCCAAAGATGCCTGCATAAAGACTTCTGACAAGAATAAAAAGCTTCAGAATGCGCTTTTATTCGTTTTAGCTAATTTCAGATATTTAAGGTCATTAATGTAAGCTGCCATAGCTTCTCAGCATCAAATTTCCTTGAATCTTATCTCTAGTCCAACTAAAAGACTCAAAAAAAAAACCCACACAAACAAAAGGTCACATTCCCTTCTTCTTAAAAGAAATACAAAAGAAACCAGAACACAAGCTAACTGTTCTCATGAAAATAGTGTATGCAAAATCATACATCCAATTCCACTTTTGATGCCTATTCCAGATAAAATACTTGTAAAAAGGCACAAATGTATTATGGACAAGGCATTAATTACAACAGTTTGCATATTTCATTATGAGAAACTTCAAATACTAAATAGGACAGAATAGGATAACGAAGCCCCATGTGCCCATTCCTCAGCTGTTATCAGCTAATGGCCAATCTTTATTTCTCTCTAGTCTCACATACCTTCTCTCTCCAACAAATGTTTTAGCACAGCTCACAGGTTATCATTTTTGTCACATTTTAACAGGTTTGTTTAAACATAATTGACATACAATCCAATGCCTGTGTTTAAAATGTACAGTTTGGTAAGTTTTAACATAGGTATATACCCCTGGAATTATCACCACAGTCAAGATAATGAACACTTCCATCACACCCAAACGTTCTCTTATGTCTGATGGTAATTTCTTCCTCTCAACCCTCCTGCTATCCCAACCAGGCAACCATTGACCTATTTTCTACCACTTTAGATGAATTAATTATTAGTTTTGTATCACTGGAATCCTAGGGCATGTACTTTTTTGGTCTACATTACATCACTCAGCATAATTGTTGTTTCTATCATGATTTTCATTCCTATCTATTGCAGAGTAGTCTTCCACTGTTCAGATACACCGCGAGGGACACTTGGCTTGTTTTGTATCTGAAGATGTTACAAATTAAGCTGTTGTGAATATCCGTATCTATCGACAACTCTCTGTAGAGACCCATGCTTTCATTACTCTTGGAGAAATATCTAGGAATAAAGTATCTGGGTCGTATGGTAGACATGTGTTTAACTTTTTAAAATTCTAAAACTTTTCCCAAAGTGGTTGTACCATTTTTTATTTCTACCAGCAATGTATAAGATTTCCAGTTGACCTACATCCTTAAAAATATATGGTATTGTCAACCTTTTAAAGTTTTGACATTTTTATAGTTATTTGGTGGTAGTTCAATGTGGTTTTACATTTCGTTTCTCTTCTTGCACTTTACTGCCATCCATATATCTTTGGTGGAACAGCTATTCAAATCTTTTTCTTTAATTAGATAGTTGTGTTAAGTTTTGAAAGTTCCTTATCTATTAAAGATATGATTCCTCCATCAGATATGTGATATTTACTACCTATTTTTGTCAGTCTATGACATGTTTTTTGTTGTTGTTTTCTCTTAAAAGTGTCTTTCAAATAGTAGAAGTTCTAAATTTTGAGGAAACCTAATTTACCAACTTTTTCTCGTAAGGAGTGTGCTTTTAGTGTCCTATCTAGGAAGTCTTTCCCTATCCTTAAAGTTGCAAAAGTTTTTCTTCCTATAACTTCTTCTAGTCGTTTTACAGTTTTAGGTTTTACTTTTAATCTGTGATGCATTTAGCGTTTGTGAGCTAAGTTTTTACTTGAGTATCAAATTTGTTGAAAACGCCTTTTCACCACTGAATTGCTTTTGCACTGTTGCTAAAAACTGACCATCTATGTGTGGGACTATTTCTACTCCTTCTACTGTTTCACTGTTTTATTCCTTTCTTGATACCTAGACCACACTGCTTTTCAGTTAGGCAATTTAAATCCTCAATCTTTGTTCTTTTTATTCTGCAAAGTTATCTTGGCTAGTCTACGCTCTTTGATTTTCATAAGAATTTAAGAGTTACCTTGTCTAGTTTTCGAAGTGTCTGTTGATATGTTTATTGGGACTGCACTAAATCTGTGATCAATTTAGAAAGAATCAGCACCTTAAAAACTCAGCTGCATTTTCCAATCCATGAATATGGCTTATCTCTCCATTTATTTTAGGTCATCTTTAATTTCACTCAGGAATTTTTTTTAGTTTTCAGTGCACAAGTCTTAAACATATTTTGTCAAATGTATCCCTGCCGGGAGCCAGCACAAAAGATCCCACCCATGATAAGGTCATGTGGAAGAGACCTGACGAGCAAGGCAGATCAGGACTCGAGGGACCCCCTCCCCCCCAGACCTGCTCAAGCATCTACCCCAAAACCAGAATCTGTCTGTCTTACTATTTTATGCCTTTCATCAACTCTTCTGACA
>SJYV01001103.1:0-61336 GCA_006410875.1 Neotragus pygmaeus | reverse complement strand
CTCTCACATCCATCCATCTCATTGAAATAGAAAATTCTGAAGATACAAATATCTGTCCACATTTCGTGGGTGTCCCTTGAGCCTGGGAGTTAATAATATGGGATGGAGAGCAAAGATGAGCAGCCAGCGGGACCTTGAAGTTCTCCCCACTGTGTGTGTCAGAGCCGGCCCCATCTGCAGCACCTGGGGGACCCCAGCCTCACGGGCCTAGGCCTCCATCGTGCCCACCATCCCACAGAGCTGCAGCAGGCCTGCCTTCCAAAAGTCCTGCTGGGAGCGGATCCTTCCTCCTCATCTCTGGACCACAGAGCCTACTCACCTCTCCTCTGTACACCAGACCCCTGCTGGGAATGCACACCCCACCCAAGGCTTCCCCACTTACCCACTCACCCACATTGTCCTGTTTCCTTGGGTCGTCAGCATTTCCAGGGCCCCAGGCAGGCTGGCCTAAGACCCATGCAGAGCCCACGTGGCTCTGGCCCTCAGCCTCCTCCTTCTTCTAGGAGGCCTTGAACTGCCCTCTCCTGAGTGCTAGGGGGACAGAGGGGGCAGCACCCGCCTTGGAAGAAACATGACTCTCCCTAGAACCTAGAAGGGGGCTCCACAGATACGGGGGCACCTGGGGAAGTCCCGGGCTGAGTGTCATGCCCTTGGGTTCCAGGCCAGGCCCTCTGTCCAGACCCAGCCCGGCAATCACCGTAGGGGGACCAGGACCACTGAGGGGACAAGGTGCCCAGGCAGGGGTGCGGTCAGAGAGCTGCCCACCCCCCACATCCAGCTCCCTCACTCCGCCCCTGCCTACACTACACTGGGCACTGAGCAGACTCTCTTCTGGGCGGCAGCCTCAGGGACCACCCTGCGAAAGCAAGGTGATGGGTGGGAGACCTCCTTCCCCACTCCCTCCCTTACACACATATTTATTGAGCACATAGTAGGCGCTGCACACACACACACAGTCTCACCGGGACCCCCAAGAGAACAGACGCCCGAGCCCGGGCCCCAGGAGTAGCCCCCCAGGCGGATAGAGGGGCCTGACACGTGATTGAACGCCCCACCTCACCTCTCACACATGCCCACACCTGCTCCACACCTGGGCCCCTCCAACCCCCACCCAGGCCCCTCCAGTGCTCCATCAGGTATCAGAGGAAGCAGGCTGGGGTTGGGGGGCGGGCAGGAAGGGGCGGCTCAGGCAGCTGCCGCCTGGGGCCTCGCTGTGTCGCTGGCTCTGTAATTTACCCCTGGCAGGGCCCAGCCCCCGAGCAGCTCGCTCCCCACCTCCCAACCTGCCACGGACGCCAGCTGCTGTGAACACACGCTCCCACTTGCGGGGGACAGCATCCTCGTGACAAGGGTGTGATGTGGACTCACACCCACTGGAGCCTAAGCAGACAGACACTCCCACAGGACAAATAAGCTTGCCTACGGAGGTACAGGAGTGCACGCGCACACACACACACACACACACACACACACACACACACAAAACAGACAGACGCATAGGGCTGGGGGGACACACATATACACCTGTGCCACGCACCTGGCCTACCTGGCCACGTGCCACACACTCATCTCCAGGACAGCCACACATCATCCCAGCACCTGTGGCCTGGAGACAGGATGGGCAGGAGGGGAGGGCTCTGGGTGCTGGGAACCCTGGACCCAGTGTCTCAAGAGGAGCATTTCCTGGCTGGGAGGGAAGGAGGGGATCAGTTATGGTCGGCCCCTCCCTGCCCCGGGACTCTCCAAGACCCCACCTGAGGCCAACCCAGGAAGCAGCCTCCACTGCCCTCCAGCCCTGCGTCCCTCTCACCCAGTTCCCCCTTCCCCGTAACCGCAGGCCCTCCAGCTTCGGGCTGAACCGGGGATCGGACCGCAGGCCCCTCAGTGGATGTGGAGCCGGGGTGCAAAACCATGTGTTTATTTTTATTAGAAATATTCTTGGTATAAAAACAATCATGCGCTACACATTGTCGTCAATAACCATCACCAGACACCCAGGCACTGAACTCCGTGTCATCGGCGGGCGGGGCAGGCGGGCAGGCGGGCAGGCCACACGGCAGACGGGTGGGGGGGCAGGCGGGCAGGCTGCGGGCCACGGGCACGCACACAGAGGCCACCAGGAGGACGCAGCACTTGGCAACACACTCGAGATTTGCTTTTGTTTTGGCTTTTTCGTGTTTTGATTTTTTTTTCTCCTTTTTTTCTCTTGAGCGACATGTAGGATTTGGCAAGTCGGCAAGAGATGGCAGGGAGAGGGAAATGAAGAGATGGCGAGGAGGGGGCTGCGGACCGGAAACGAAAATGCCCGGGAGGAGAGATGGGCGGAGCACAGGAGAAAAGATGGGAGAGAGCTGGAGAGGCAGAGAAAAGGCAGAGAGGAGATACAGAAAAAACAGAGAGCACACAGACAGAGACACACGGCAAGAAAAGGTGAGAGAGATGGAGACTGAGAGAGTCGCCAATGGGACAGGCAGAGACGAGGGGGAAAGTCAGTGCCGCGGGGGCCTCCCAACCTGAGCCTCGGTGGTTTGCGGAGGGGCCGTGGTGCAGGACGCAGGCAATCGGGGTGGCCTGAGGCTTCCCAGCCCCCCAGCCTCCTCCTGGCCCCTGCCTGACTTGTCCAGGCCACCCAGCAGTGACCGCCGGGGGTCCCACTGTCAGCAGCACCAAGCCATGTCCGCGGGCGCCCACAGGCGGGGAGGACATCGGCTGGGCCCCTGGGCGTGGCCCTGGCCCGACGCACCATCCACAAGGGTCTCCGTCCTCCTCCTCCTCCTCCTGGGCGGCTCCGGGGCCGAGCTAGATGGCATGGTTGGTGTAGGTGACGTAGGTCTGTTTGGTGGCCAGCGCTGGAAGGAGAGAGACCAGGGAGTGAGGAGTCAGGGGCTGTCTTCATCCAACACCCCTTCCGCAAGAATGGCCCTGCCTGGAGCATCAGCACCCACCCCGCCCACTGAGCACTTCCCCCAGACCCATCCTGCCCACCTCCACACCTCGGCTGCCGGCCTGGCGGGCCATCTGTCTTCACCTTGTCCCCCTAGGCAGACCCTCCTTAAGGCTCTCCCTGTTGACGCCATCCCTCTGTGAGCGTTGCCCCCCCATGCCCCCACCCCACGGAGTCCCTGCGTCCTCCTGATCCCACCAGGCTTTAAGAGGAACGTGTTTATTTCTGATATGATACAGTCTTCAAGTGTGACCAGGGGAGAGTTTTTCAGACATGCAACACACACTTTGGAAACGCACATGTGAAGAATATACACAGACACACCGCCTTGGGGGAATGAGCAGAAATGTGGACTGAGGAGATAAGGGAACCAGAGAGGGCCCTCAGGGGGCTGGGCACTGGGGTGTGTGCCTGACTCGACCCTACTCCCACGCCCCGGTGGGAGATGGAAGTCCTCGGAGCCCCGCAGCCTCGTCTCCCTCCCCCGCCGGGAGTCCTGTCTCACTCCAGCCCTGAGCCCCTCTTATCTGCATGGGTCACTCCATCACTCCAGCCTCCACTCACCCACCACGGGGGCCAGGGCTGCCTCTGTGGGTGTCTCCCCCCAGCCACAGTCAGCCCCCAACCCCACCCCAGATATCCTGAGTGCCTCCGCTGTTGGAGTTCACACCTCACAGCAGCCTCAGAAAGAGGCCAGGTAAGCATCACCCTCTTGGAATACTGAGGAGCTGAGGCCAGATGGGTGAGGAGCCCAGCCCGACTCCTGGGGTTTTTCTTGTCCTGCCAAGGTTCAGGGTCTCCCTTCATGACCTGCAGACAGCTCGGGGGGAGTCGGGGAGGCTGACCTGTGCTCTCTCTGCCGAGAGAGCAGACTGGATGGGGGACATCATGGCACCCTCGGCCATAAAACTGCCTTGACTCTGTCAGGACCCTAACAGCTCAGAACAGGGGGGAGCATCTACCAGGCACAGCCAGGGGCGTCTGCCTGGAGAAGGTGACACGGAAGACGGCAGGATGGTGGGCGGCACCCTGACCACCCCCAGCGGTCTATCTACCAGTTTTCACTGCCAAATTAAGGACCATATTTCCCAGACTCCCTTGCAGCCCAGAGTGGCCTCATGTGACCACATTCCTGCTAATGACAAGTGTCAAGGGCTGTGTGCAGCGTCCATACCATTTGATGAAAATAGACTGTTCCCATGCACAAGGAGTGGGAAATGGACCTTTATTGTTTTAAACCACTGAGATTTGGCAGAATTATTTGTTACCATAAAATGATCAAGCTCATTCTTTGGGGGGAAAAAAAATAGATTGTTTCCTCCCTACTTCCTCTCTTTTCCGTTCTGTGCCCAGAAGGGACATCTAGGTCGAGTAGCCCCAGGCATGAGGACGAGGACAGCCCTCTAGGACCTGGCAGAAAGACAAACAGAAGGAACCCAGGTCCCTGCTGCCACCCGCCATGCACTAAGAGATCAGAGAGAAACAAATCTGATTTGAGCCGCTCTGTCCTGGGGCCTCTTTGTCAGAGCAGCGTGACCGGAAGCTCACTCATACAGGCGGGACTGCAGCCACCCTCTCTCGGGGGGTCCCCCGGGTGTGGAAAGAAGCAAGGCTGCTGGGATGGGGTGAGCAGGGGGGACACCATGGGAACCAGTGGGGAGGCTAAAAGAAGAATTCTCTCCTAGCCCGAGCTGACAGTGGCTTTGTGAGGCAGGTGAGTTGAACTAGTCCCTGCCAGCGGAAATATCCAAGCAGAAGATTAACCATCACTGGGCAGGGGTGGGGAATTTCAGGTTTTAGGTGCTCCCTGGACAGGTGCTACTGGAAGGCAATGGTGTCCACGACACCCAGGACAGCATTAAGAGCCCAGCACATCACTGCACAGTGTGTGAAGGACACCCACCTTCACTTCTAAAACAGCCTACGTCCCTCCGGGAGGCTGGAGGACCAGAGGTGGACAATGAGCACGGCTGTGACCTCAGGCAGTTCCTCCCCGGCCCTGCGAGGTCCCGGCCTACAGCAGGAGGGGAGCAGCCCTTTTTGCTGAGACTTCCTTTCCTTCAGCTGCTCCCACCTCCCCACCCACTCTCTCCCCCAACCTCAGAAAAAGAGCCGGCCACTGACTGTGACTCTCATGTCCGCGGGCCAGGCTACTGAGCATCAATTCCCCAGGGCTCCATCACCCCTTGGGTGAACTGATAAAACTGAATTTCCAAACCTGTAAACCCATCAGCAGCTCCTGGCTCAGAGGGGAAGGAAAGCCTCAGCAGCAAGATCGCCGCTGACTGCAGGGGCCTGGGAGTCTGAAGTGGGGGCGGTGGGGGCGTGGGAGAGCGGCAGGGACAGAGAAAGTGGCGGGGAGGGAGGGACAGCTGGGCCCCTCCTCTCCCTCCAAGACCAGAGTTGCCTCCTCTAGAAAACCCAATCCGTGGGTTTCAGGACCTGGAAGCACCTTCAGCGCTCCACTATAAGCCAGCAGCCCCAGAGTCCTTCAACGGAGCCTCAGTCTGACCGTCTGGAAAATGGGAGCAATGATTCCTCCAACGGGCCCCAGGCTCAAAAGGAAGAGCTCTGGCCACGAGTCAGGACACTTGAGGTCCAGCCCTGCCCTCAGTGGTGTAGGGGATCTCAGCTCCTGCCATTCAGACTTTCTAACAAATTGAACCTCTCAGAACCTCAACTCCCTCATCTGTAAAATGGGGTGATCATAAGCCCTTACCTGCTCTCAGAAACCGAGTAGATAGAAATACTCCCTAAACCCTGAAAAATGGTAGGTGAAGGAGCNTGGGAGAGCGGCAGGGACAGAGAAAGTGGCGGGGAGGGAGGGACAGCTGGGCCCCTCCTCTCCCTCCAAGACCAGAGTTGCCTCCTCTAGAAAACCCAATCCGTGGGTTTCAGGACCTGGAAGCACCTTCAGCGCTCCACTATAAGCCAGCAGCCCCAGAGTCCTTCAACGGAGCCTCAGTCTGACCGTCTGGAAAATGGGAGCAATGATTCCTCCAACGGGTCCCAGGCTCAAAAGGAAGAGCTCTGGCCACGAGTCAGGACACTTGAGGTCCAGCCCTGCCCTCAGTGGTGTAGGGGATCTCAGCTCCTGCCATTCAGACTTTCTAACAAATTGAACCTCTCAGAACCTCAACTCCCTCATCTGTAAAATGGGGTGATCATAAGCCCTTACCTGCTCTCAGAAACCGAGTAGATAGAAATACTCCCTAAACCCTGAAAAATGGTAGGTGAAGGAGCGGACTAAGATAGCGATGAGGACAGGATGGGGCCAGCGACACTCCAGGGCCAGCAGCAGCGTGGAGGGGGAGGGCCGGAGGTGTGGCCCACGGGCCCCAGCCCATCCCTCACTGACGATGCCTGGCTGCCGGCTCTCAGTGCCGCTGCCTCAGCTAACAATTAGCTGGGCAGTGGCGGCACGAGCTGTCAGCCCCCATTTGTCGTCCCCATGTTTTCTCACCTAATCTGCCTGCAATCGGGCCCCTGAATTATTTATTCTGTTGTTTGTTTAAAGATACGTGGCCTGCCAGTGACAGAGTGAAAAATGTGCCTGCTCCACGGAATGACACCTCCCCACTCCTCCGGCTCACACCCCCACGATCTGGCTGTTCCCAGAATCAATCACCCGGCTCCCGCCCAACATCTCCATGGCCGCTCTCGTCCCTGAGCTGAGAAGGTGGGGGCGAGGGAGCCGGCCTCCAGTCCTCAGAGCTGGGGCCAGTGGGGGGAGGGCCAGCTCTCACCCTGCCCTCTAGGGAAGCAGGAGGCTGGGAAAGCTGAGTCTCCCTCGCCAGGCCCGCACAGGGGCCCCTCCTTGTCCCCAGTCCCCAGGTGCCAGTCTGAGTAGAGGCAGAGGCAACAGTGTCAACGAGGTGCCATCAGTCCCACCCCTGGGGTTCCCTCTGGCCCGTCACAGCGTATGCACGCCACCCTCTGGGGTCAGGGTGCTCTCTCTTGTTAGACTCCGGGGTCTGAGCAGGCTGAGACCCACTTGCTCTCATGAGCCCTGGAGCAAAGCGGGGCCTGGGGGGATGGGACCCAAGAAGGGTGAGTCTCCCTGGGAAGGAAGAAAAGGAAGTCAGGAGTGTGGGGTGGGAAGCAGCAAGGGGTCCCTGCTCAGGACAGAAGGACCTAGTTAGGGGCTGCCCTGGGGGTTTCTGCACATCTGAGTGGACACGAAAGACCAGAGGCGGGAAGGCCCACGAGGACACCGCCCCTTCCCATCACAGGCGGAGGGTCCACGTGGCATCTGAAGGGAGTCCCAGGCTGTGTGTAGGTACAGTCATGACCTTGCTCTCTGACCTCAGGGGAATCACTCACCCTCCCTGGGCCTCAGCTGGGGATCCAGCCTAATCCAGGCCTCACAGGACTGCTGTGAAGACCACTCAAAGGAGAGAGATCTCTGGGACGTGAAAAAGTCCTGTTTGGATGTGGGGAAGGACTTTACTCCTTTCTATGTCTGATAACTTTTTCTACAGGTGGGAATGACTGTTGTCAGATGCTTCAGCCAGAGCCCCAGGGCAGGGAGGCTGTAGGAGGGGCTATCCCAGCCCAAACATCTGCTAGGGAGGTCTCCTGTTTCTCCTGATCTCTTGGTGGGTGACAAAGAGGCCCCTCTCTGGAGCCTATGCTCGCCAATCTCCCTCCTGCTGTTCCCAACAGAGTCCACTTGCGGCCTTTCCCTCAGGACTAGAGGGAGGAAACCGAGCGCTGACTCGAGGGGCCACCGGATCTGAAACTCTCCTGGGAAAGGGGCTCTTTATCTCTGCCGCCACCAACAGAAGGCCCCCAAGACTCCCAGAAAGCGGGGAGGCAGGAGGGGCTGCTATTTTAACCATTCAGACATTTACAGGGGGTCCAGGGAGGGAGTCCAGGTCTGCGGTGGAAACACAAGTTCCCCTCCACCCTGTCTACCCAGGAGCAGTCGGAAGCGAGGCCCGTACAGTCACAGCCCACAGGTCAGAGGCCTCGGTCTCCACTTAGAGGCAGTGGGACATCACCTGCTGCCATGTGGTCCCGGGAGGTCCCTTGCCTGTCTGAGCCTTCCTTTTCTCATCTGTTATTTAATCGTTCAGTTGTGTCCAGTTCTTTTGTGATCCCATGCGCTGTAGCCTTCCAGGCTCCTTTCTCCATGGGATTTCCCAGGCCAGAATACTGGAGTGGGTTGCCATTTCCTTCTCCAGGGGACCTTCCCCACCAAGGGATCAAACCTGGGTCTCCTGCATTGTAGGCAAATTCTTTACCATCTGAGCCCCCAGGGAAGCCCTTCCTCATCTGTAGCCTCAAATAATTAAAAACCACTGATTTCACGGTTGCTGTGAAGATGAAAACTGGTTCCTGGCAGGTGTGGCCCACAGTCGGGGTTCAAGAAATGGTCACCCAACCTNGGTTGCCATTTCCTTCTCCAGGGGGACCTTCCCCACCAAGGGATCAAACCCGGGTCTCCTGCATTGTAGGCAAATTCTTTACCATCTGAGCCCCCAGGGAAGCCCTTCCTCATCTATAGCCTCAAATAATTAAAAACCACTGATTTCACGGTTGCTGTAAAGATGAAAACTGGTTCCTGGCAGGTGTGGCCCACAGTCGGGGTTCAAGAAATGGTCACCCAACCTGTCCCTCCCATGCCCTACCTCTCTCTCCTTGGACATCCCCCTACCAACCACACTGCAGGCCCTGCTCCCCACCCCAGGCCTCACTTACCCCTCCCAGGACCGGTGTCCTGAGTCTCCCTCTCTCAGGACCCTGCCTTGGGGCCGCTGGACAAAGCCAAGCTGAGGGATTTCAACTGCTTCCCGATAGCACCCCCCTCCCAGGGAGACCGAAAGGGCACAGGCCCAGATGTGGACGCCAAGGTGGAGAAATCCCAGCGTCTTGGGTCAGCCTGCCTAACCAGGCCCCCTACGGATTCTTCCTAGGTGGACATAGTTCCCTGGAAGGGAGAGCCAAGAGTCCCGTTCCCAGGACGGGGTGGGGCAGAGTGGGCTAAGCTGCTTCCTCAAGGATCTCCTCTGGGTGGGAACCCCGCACGTTGGCCTCAGGGCTCTCCCTGTTACCCCNGTCTAGACTTGAGTCCTGAGGTCACAGGGGCCCTGGCCTCCTTGGAAAGTCTCCTGAAGGGAGGGGTCAGGTCCTCCTGTTCTCATATTCTCCCCATCCCCTGCCCCTCTCCATAAATACCTCATGACCTGAATCTGAAGGCCTTCATCTCAGCCACCCTTCCCTGGGGTTCTTGCCTTTGGAAGGGGGCTGGAGAAGCTGGAGGGTCTGAGAGGAGAGAGCTGTGTGACACTGGGGAAGTCTCATCCCCTCTCCAGCCTTCAATTTTCTCATCAGCACAATGGGATGATAGCACCTACCTCACCCAAACCACGAGGATACCCAAGCACAGAATATGTGGTCACATGAAACTTAAGGGCACTGAAAAGGGGTGCGGAGAGGCCACCATTCAGAAAATGTCACAGACCCAGGAAAATAAGAGTGTGTTCCCCAGTGAGCACACACACCTCTGTCCTCACACACAACCCACACTCTCACCCACGGGCACAGCTCTACCCCCCAGCATGCGGACAGGAAAGGTCATGACAAGCCAGTGGAGGGTGTCAGCCACCTCGCCCACCCCGAAATGGCACTGGGGCCCCAGGGTGGAAGGGGTGGAGGGGTCCAGGCTCCAGAGTATCAGAACAGACCCTTGGAGAAGATAGTGGAGGTCTGAATTCAGCAAGAACAGGCACGCTATCTTGGTCTTCACCATTGACTGGGGGTTCCCTGGGGACAAGACATGCCTCTGTCATTAGATTTGGGGGTCCCTGAGGGCAGGGGTGTCTCTTCTTTCACACTGGGGATTCTTGGGTGTATTTCCAGAATAGCTTCATCTTAGGTCATTTGCCCCCACCTTGGTAATGGGGGGAGGTATGGTTGGGCCAAAATGAGGTTGGTGGGGCAGGGCTCAAGGACCCTTCTCTGGGTGGAGTGAGGCCTGCAGTTGACACAGTCCTGTGTCGGGGTCCAGGGACTGGGTTCCAGACTCCACTCCGCCCTGACCCACTGAGGGACGCTGGGCCCCCTCCACCAACACAGGCAGAGCTTGCTCCATGGGCATGCACACTCGGTTTAACGCCTTCAGTTCTGAGTAATTTTTGAATAAGGGGTGTTCATTCTCATTTGGCACCAGGCCCTGAGAACTATGGAGCCAGCCCTGCACACAAGCCTCAGTGTTTTCAGCCTAGGAGCCTTTCAGCACACAAAATACAAGGAGGGGCAGAAAAAGACCAAACCTGAACAAAACTGCCCCCGATCTGTTGGAGTCCCTCTCCTGGGGGCTCCTCCAGCCGTCCCCAGGTTGGGGGTGGCCGGCCCTGTGCACAAAAGTGGGGTTGGCACCCTACCACTGGCTCCAGCACCGATTGGGAGCCTCCAGGTGAAGGTATACATGGTCACCAGGAAGTGGTAGCGTGTTAACCCTATCAGAGAAACAGCAGTCCTCTGAACCTCTAGCCTGCAGGGCTGGGGCCCCGCACCAGTGCAAGTCTCCAAGGCAGGCTTCCAGGATGTGCTGGCACCTGCCCTCCCGTCCGCCCATCCCCCAGCCCGAGCTGCCTCCCTTCCTGCTCCCCTCTTTGGTCAGGCCCTTGCTCCTCTCGATCCTCTGCAAGGAGCCCTGCACCAGCCTCCCAGGTCCCCCTCCCCAAGTGAGCGAGGCTGTCAGAGCCGGGTTTGATGGGGGAGGACAGAGGTCACCTGGGGTGGGGCAAAGGGCGTGGACAGGAGCTGCTGTGGAGGTGGACAGCAAATTTCCTGGGTTTGCCCTCAGCCTGGTGGGAGGCTCTGAGGAGTTCCTCCCACTTTGGACCCCGGTGGGTCCTGAGATTGTCAGAATCTATGAACCAGACAAATGAACTTCCCCACAACCTGGCTGGCCTCTGAGGCCCACCTCGACCTGCTGGAGCAGTAATCCCACTGGGTGGAGAGACTGCACCCCAGTCTGCTCAGGGTGATAGCACATGGCTGTGGTGGTGAGCCCTGGAAATCCGGCCGCCTGCTCACCAGAGTGACACCAGTAGGGGGATGGGTGCGGGCAAGCATCTGTGAGTGTGCACACACTACTAGACACACACACACGCTCACAGATCCACACTACTAGACACACACACACGCTCACAGGTCCACACCCACGTCCCCAGATGCCACCGCATCCATTCACACACCTGAACTCACAGCCACACATTCCTGACTCAGATACACCTGGGCTCTCACACACACACTCCTTCATGTACCTGGGTACACACCTGTGTTCACACACAATGCACTCACATAATCTGTACACACACCTAAACACACACCTGCACACATACCGTTGACCATGCACACTTCATCTGCACACTCAGACACATTCATACAGCCACGAAACCTCAGTACATATACCTGCCCATCCCCACTCAACCTGTGAGCGTACACACACACACACACACATACACACACACACATGCACACACTACCATCCACTGCTCAGTGTGCACAAAAAGGCGGGGTGCGCAGTGGGGTGGGGCTACTGTGGGGAGCTGTGTTACGGGTACAGAAGTGCATACACACACACACACTGTACACTCACACTTCTATACCCGTACACCCATAACACAACTCCCCACAGTAGCCTCACTCCACTCCACCCCATCTACACATGTGTGCGTACACACATACAAACATACACACATACACATGCACCCAGCATCCAGCAGCTGGGCCTGCAGCTTTCACTGGGACCATTTGTAACCCAGATGTGACACAGCGCAGATCCAGCCCAGGCTGCCTGAGCCTCTAAGAAGCCTGGTGTTCTGAACTGGAGGGACTTCAGCACTCACGTCCCCACTCTCGCCTCACACAGAAGCCCAGAGGAGGAGGGGGCGAATCCCACGTTGATGCCATCAGGGGCAGACCTGGGTGTCACAGCCACACACTGGTGTGGACCAGCCTGCTCTGTGACCCACGGCAGGTCCCTGTCCCTCTCTGGGCCTCAGAGGAGATCGTTTCAGAGGTTCCTTTTCACAATCAGTACTGAGGGGCGCCTTCCACAAAGGGAGAAATCCGAGGCAGGTAGGGTGGCCTGGGGTGCTGAGGGAGGGCTGGGTGGTGGAGGGGCTGGGGCCAGGAGGACAGGAACAAGCGGAGAGCTGTGCACGAGGTGCCAGCTGGGGGAGTTACAGGGAGGCAGAGTCAGGGCCCACACCACCCTGCCGGCAGCCTCCCAGCTGCATGCCTCACTCCCCAGGGAGGTGAGAGAAGGGCCTCCTGGGATTGTTGAGAGTAATTTCTCAAGCTGCCAGCTTCCTGGGGTGTGGGCGGCCTCCCCTGCTGGCTCCATGGGCTCACTGGGCGCTGTGAAGCCCAGGGGCTTCTGCCTGCACCTGCCCACAGTGGGGGCCTCCTGCAGGCCCCCAGGAGGGGAGATCCAGACCCGGCCTGCAATGCGAGCTACTCCCAGTGGCAGCGGCTTTGGCTTGTGTGCAGGGTGGCCAGGAGCCAGGCCTGCTCTTGGGCCTCAGGGCGCTCACTGCCAGCCTCAGGGTCTGTGTCTCAGAGCCCCCAGCCCCCCAGAACCCCCAGGGCCACCGTTAGAAGAAGGGCCACAGGCGTCCCTGCGCCAGGCCCAAGGGACACAGGGCAGAGGCTCCTGCCTTCAAGGAGCTGCTGGAAAAGAAGAGGCCAGGCTTGAGATACACTGGAGATCCAGGGGTGGCGGGGAGGGGCTCCTGAGCTAGAGCACCGTCATCCGGCTGGGTGACCTTAGACAATTCGCTCCAGCTCCCTCTGCCTCATCTGTAAACACGGATGGTGAATGTACCCTGGCCCGTCGTGTGGCACCTGCCAACCACCAGGCCAAGTGCCTGGCATGGGACAAGCAGCCAGCCGTGGTGGCTCTGACCACAGCCTCACTGAGGCCCAGGGTCCCTCGGAGCTCAAACGCAGGCTTGCCCTTTAAACACCATCCTCAGGATGGTGACTCCCCCGGGTCCAGGTCGAACCTGGCCCTCGCCCCTGAACCCCAGACTCACACAGTCAAAACCACTGAGTCAACCGCGGTCCAGTGCCGCTGCGCCGGCCGTCTCAGCAGCCTCCTATACTCAGCCCATCCGCAGGAATTCCCCATCTCTGACCCAGAGGCTCCTCCACTGCCTCCCCAACCCTGCCCCCACGTGTGGAGGCTCCTCCCTTCCCACCGCTCACACCAACAACGAGGGGCGGGGGATGTCAACCGAGGACCCCCTCTGTGCTTCTCACTCACATGCACTCCACCAGAATCCCAGCCCCCGCACCCCCGGACCTTGCCAGTGCCCCCCACTCCTCACCTCCTGCGGGCACCATCACACCGCCTCCGCCCTGCCACCCTGCTCCCCACTCAGCCTCCGCAGGGCTCACCCCAGAGGGGTCCTACACCCCACCGCGGCCCTCCCGCTCAGAGCCTGCAGCGGCTCCCTTCTCACTTCCGGGAAAAGCCAGCATCCTTGGGTCTCTGTTTCCTAGGCCAGCTGTGCCGTCTCCCCCCAACACCTCGAACCTTGTCCCCACCCTCCCCCCGACTTCCAAGCCCCAGCATCCTTAGAGTGGGCAAGTGGCTTCTACACCCCTCGTGCCGACTGATTATTACAACACCTGTGAGGACTGCAGACGGGGGGTCACGGCCCACTCTACAGTGAAGATGCTGAGGTGGAGGCCAGCTGGCTTGCCCAGGATCCCACAGTCAAACACGGAGCTAGGGTTCTCGGTACCCCCGATCCGCCCCATCTCTGGCCTCTGACTTCAGGGACTCCCAGTCCTCCAAGATAAAACCCCAGAACCCAGGCAGCACTGGGGCTGTGACGTGGGCAGAGTCCATAGAGCCCTTGGGGTGTGTGTGTCTGACCCGAGAGCCTGGCGGAGTCAGCAGATGGCGGCCCCTCGGCAGCTCCAGCAGGGAGAGTGAGGGCCTGAGCTGATGCTGCCAGGCCTCCCGATCCGATCCCCAGCGTTGGGAGAGCTTGGGGGCTGGAAAGGGAGGGAGCCAGCGCCCGATACATCACCCACCCCGGGGACCCCTGGAGCTCCTCAAGGGCAGCAAGGAGGGCAGAGAGAGGGGGGAAGAAGAGAGAAGAGGACAGAAAGGAAGCTGGGCTGAGCAGGGAAAGAGAAAAGGGAGAGCCTAAAAAGGAGTGTGAATTCCCTGAGCATCCAATGGTCAGAACAGCACACTCTCACTGCCAAGGGCCTGGGTTCAATCCCTGGTCAGGGAACTAAAATCCCGTAAGTCACACAGCACGGTCAGAAAAAAAAGAGAAAATGAAGAATGAAAGAGCATGCAGCATCCCGGGGAGGGCAGACAGGAGAGAGGGAGACAGGAATGAGATGGGGAGGAGGAAAGGACGGGGTGGGAGAGGCAAGGATGAAGAGTTGGGGAAGGTGGAGGGTGGAGAGAGGGTGGGAAGGGGCAGGAAGGACAGAGAGGAGATGGGGTGGGGAGCGCAGAGAGAAAAGGGAGAGGACAGGAGAAGAGAAGGGAGGGAGGCAAGAGAGATGCAAACGCTGGAGAGAAAACTGAGCCGGGGAAGGCAGGCACGTCCAGAGGGCCTGACCAGACCTGGGAGGCTGCCCCCTGCTCGCCTCCCCCCTGCCCCCCGCCTACCCCGTGACTCACCTTGTCGGCCGACTGCGAGGTGCCGAAGAAGATGGGGATGAAGGCGAGCCAGACGATGCAGGTGGTGTACATGGTGAAGCCGATGGGCTTGGCCTCGTTGAAGGTCTCGGGCACGCCGCGTGTCTTGATGGCGTACACGGTGCACGTGACCATCAGCAGCATGCTGTAGCCCAGCAGGCAGATGAGCGACAGGTCTGAGATGTCGCACTTGAGCACCCCCCTGGCAAAGCGGGGGTCCAGTGTCCGCTGGTCCTGGAAGTCCACCACCGAGTGGGACGGGTCCACCACGAACCACACGCAGATGCCCAGCAGCTGCAGGGAGATGAGGCTGAAGGTGATGGCCAGCTGCGAGGCGGGGCTGATGAAGCGCGGGGCGCTGACCGACCGCTTGCCCTGCTCGAAGATGCGGTAGATGCGGTTGGTTTTGGTGAGCAGGGCCGCGTAGCTGATGCTCATGCCGAGCCCCAGGAAGATCCGGCGCAGAGAGCAGGTGCCCAGGTCGGGCTCGGCGATCATGAGGAAGGTGGTGGCGTAGCACAGGAAGATGCCCGCCAGCAGCACGTAGCTCAGCTCGCGGCCTGAGGCCTTGACGATGGGCGTGTCGTTGTAGCGCACGAAGGTGACCACCACGAACAGCGTGGCCGCAATGCCCGCCACGGCCAGGAAGAGGGGCAGCACGGCCCAGGGCGAGCCCCACTCGAGCTTGATGATGGGGATGGGCCGGCAGCCCGTGCGGTTCTCCGTGGGCCGCATGTCGTAGGGACAGGTCTTGCAGGTGTAGCGGTCCACCTGGTACTGGTACCCCGTGCAGGGCTCGCAGTGCCAGCAGCAGGGCATGCCCTTCACTGTCTTCTTCCGCTCGCCCGGCTGGCAGGGCAGGCTGCAGACGGAGCGGGGCAGCTGCTGGCCGCTCCCTGGCCAGAGCATCCGCTCTATCTGTCAAGGACAGCGCAGGGGAGCCGGCCTCAGGACACGCCGCCCAGGGCCCTGGACCGCCCCCCTAGCTGGCACTCTGGAACCTCGTGTCTGAATCACTCAGTCAGATGGCTAAAATCCAGCTGCCCAGCTGGCCCTGCCAGGATCAACCGAATCCAACAGCTGCATTTCAATAAGCTCCCGGGCACGATTTAGACCTAGATGACCTGCAGGGGATCCTGCTCCAACACAAAACCCCCAAGGGTCGTACAGAGACCAGCAGTGACAGCCCAGAGTCACAGGACAGAGTGCGGAGAGCCAGCAGCCCCGACTTCCAGCCCCGTGAGGCCTCGCTACTCACGGTGGCCCCCGATGGGCGGCTTCAGCGTCACCCAGGGGCGGGCTGGAGATGTAAATGTCTGGCCACCCCAGACCTACTGACTCAGAACCCAAGTTTTTTGTTTTTTGTTTTTTTTCCTTTTCATACATTTTTTTAAATGTGGGCCATTTGTAAAGTCTTTATTGAATTTGTTACAATTGCTTCGGTTGTTTCATGTCCTGGTTTTTTTGGCCATGAGACATGAAGGATTTTAGCTCCCTGACCAGGGACTGCACCCTCATCCGCTGCATTGGAAAGTGAAATCTTAACCACCGGACTGCCAGGGAAGTTCCGGAATCTGAGTTTGAATCCAGTCCCACAGGTGACGGGTGTGCGCACACAAAGGGGAGGCGCACTGCCCTGTGGCCCAGCCCCCAGGGCCTCTGGGTGGCAGAGGCAGTCAGGTTCAGCTGAGAACAACGAACAAAGGTTCAATCAGAGAACCTGCATCGTGTGCCCAGGGGCGTTTCTTTGCCTCTTGCTTTGAACGAGCGCATGCCTCTGAAGACACAACTGCTGCGGGCAAAGGAGCCACAGGAGCTGGCATGCCCTACGGAGTGTGACACAAAGTCCTGGAAAGTAAGCGAGAGCCCCCAAGAGCTCCAGGCTCTGAGCAAAGGGAGTCTGGCCACACCTGGGAGCCATATTCCGAGCATCAGCTCTTAGGAAGGGTCATGCTTAGAGAATGGCTTCCCCTGTGGCTTAGACGGTAAAGTATCTGCAGTGCAGGAGACCTGGGTTCAATCCCTGGGTTGGGAAGACCCCCTGGAGGAGGGCACGGCAACCCACTCCAGTGTTCTTGCCTAGAGAATCCCCATGGACAGAGGAGCCTGTGGGCTACAGTCCGGCGGGTCACAGAGTCGGACACGACTGAA
This sequence comes from Neotragus pygmaeus, assembly GCA_006410875.1. NCBI lineage: Eukaryota > Metazoa > Chordata > Mammalia > Artiodactyla > Bovidae > Neotragus > Neotragus pygmaeus. The sequence goes on along the minus strand of SJYV01001103.1, from coordinate 44,555 downwards.
CGCCTAATGCTCACGCTTGGAGAACAGCAGGCCCTTTGCTCTGGGAGCTCACTCCAGGAGAAGGAACAGCCAGTTGGTTTGGGGCTGAAGGGAGGGTTTTAGAGCTGAGAAAAAGGGTGAGTGAGGTGGGTTGGAGTAGGCAGGGTGGAGTATCCAAAGATGGCTTCATGGTAGATGGGGACAAAAATCTCAAGGAGGAAACTGGCCTTGTGGCTCTGGGCATGACATCCCCTAAAAGCCAACGAGCACAGCAGTGACCAGGGCCAACTACCATCCTGCAGGAACAAGGGGCAGGAAAATCTCTGGGCACCAGACCTGCGATGCTGCAGGGGACCCAGGGATCCAGGGGGATGGGGGCTATTCCGGAAAACTGTGGCTCCAGTGGAAAGAGCAGTGAATGAGGTCAAATGGGCTCACAGCTCTGTCGCTAGCTGGCTGTGTGTCCTCGAGCAAACACCTCAGCCTCTCTGAGCCTTTGTTGTCCCGTCTGATCCAAAGACAGCATATGCAAGGCCACCAGAGCGCTCTGTGACTTACGGCAGCTTCCACTTGGAAGTTCTGTCTGCTTCTCCGGAGCATCAGCCCCAGGAGGACAGGGCCTTTGAGTTACTTCCCTGCTGTCTGCAGCCCCTAGCCCAGGGCTGGCCCAAGGTGGGGCCAGTGAATCGCGGTAGAGTCTCCAAGAAGCAGTGAGGTCTGGCCACCGGAGTGAGAGCCCTCGGGAGTGACGGGGAAGGGGTGGCAGTTGAGGGCCAGTCCTGTATCGCCGCTTCCCTCCCCTCAGCTCCAGGCTAGTGGAGGGGCTTGGATTCCTGGGGAGGGGACCCAGGAATCACTCCCACCCCCCAGGCCTGCCTTCACTTACCTTACCTGCAGAATGGGGTGATAACAGTGCCCGCCCCGCAGAGCTGGCATCCCCACAGTAAGGTAACTTGATGAGAACAGAGGCCGTCACAGCGGGTGCGCCATAGGATGAGCTGCCTGCCACTGCCAGTGAATGGAGGCCCTGCCCCTCCCCGCTACGCCGGATCTGAACCAGACAGGCCTCCATCTGGGCTGGGGTCCCACCCTGACCACACTGCTCCCACTCGCTCTGTTCTGTCCGTCTGTCTCCGCTCAGCAACCCAAGGAGCATCGCTGTAGGAACAGGCTCTATCCCCGCCACGCTGTGTGGCCTTTGGAACCTCCCTAAGGTTGGGTCTCCACAGATATTCCTTCTGATTTGGAAGATTGTTGGGGATAAATGAGATCATGGGCAGAGAGTGCCCTGAAGAGCTCCAGGGCTTGCAGCCAAAAGAGATGCTTACAGGAACGGACGGCAGGGACGTGACATGACTCTCCCAGATCTGGGCCTCCTGAGCCTGTCCGGTCCACCTGGACATCACGCTGTGCCCACCCCATGTGCGGCTCACCCTCCACCCAGAGAGGGGACCGGTCAGTCCACAGGCACCACCTTGGGGCACCAATCACAGGTCCCTTTTATCCCCNCAACACCTGTTCCCCTCTGCACCCCACCTCCTTCTGTGCCAGAAGTCCAGGTGCTTCAAAGAACCGCTCCTCACTGCCCTCACGGATGGATGAAAGGGGGCAGGCAGCCAGGGGCCCCCCACTGCCACCCAGGCCACAGTGACAGTGGTCCTAGTCAAGTCAGGGGCCCTGAAGCCCCGCACGGGGTCCAGCCCACAATGGCGCTCAGTCAGTGCTAATGGATGCTTGAACTAAGTGGCCCCTCAGAGACATCTTCTAGAAGGAGAAAAACAGGAAGGACTGGGCAGAATTCCCCCCCACCCCCATGTATCTCATCCCATGGGGACAGACGGGAGCAGAGAGGAGGCAAGTAGCTTGCCCAAGATCACACAGCAAGTGAGAGGCCAGGATACTAGAAACTGGCCAGCCTGTCCCACAGACAAGGCCAGGACAGACGGCGGGGCTTGGGGCGACTGCCAGACCTGTGCAGGAGGCAGCCGGCTGGGGCAGGAAGCCTCAGGCTGCCAGGCAGAAACGTGTTTCCTCACCCCAGGGCCCAGACCTGCCCTCTTCACCATCTCCTGACTCTCCTAGGCCCCCAAGGCTCCTGCAGCCCCCACAGAACCCCCTAATTGTAGGCGAGGCTGCTCTCAGAACCCACACCCAGCCCTATTAATACCGCCTGCATCCGGCCAGCCAGAGATGACCAGAGCTCCCAAGGCTCATCTCTGCAAAGTCACCCGGGTTTATTTTTACCTCTGTTTGCTTCTGAAAATGCATGTGGATTTCAGCAAGACGCCCCTCTTCCCACATACCCTGCCCAGCTGCTCAGGGGGTCAGTCTAAGGCCCTTCGCCATCCCCCCCAGGTGACCCTTGTCTGGGACCCTTGGCCCGGCGCCCTCGTCTCCCCTCCCCACGTGTGGGTCCATCAGAGTCGCTCAGGAGGCCGTGAGCTGGGTGTGTCCCTGGATGGGGTGGGGGCCCCAGTAGTGCTGGGCTTTGACATGGGAGTGGGGGTTGGGGCGGGGACTGACTAAAGGGAGGCGGAGAGCTCGGAAGGAGCTCCTCCTCCTCCAGGTGCCAGCTGACCTGCGACAACGGGACACCCAGGGCCAGAGTTTAGGGTCCCTGAAAGCTTTGTGGGGACCGGGAGCAGCTCAGGGGTGCCAGGTGGACCCTGAGGACTCCCACACCCTAGGTCTTTGCTGCCTGAGAAACACACATTAGAGCTGGCGCTTGTGGCTTTGGAGGCCTTAATGACCTTCCAGAACATTCCCCTCCATCCCCGCTGGCACCCAGCAATATCTCCTGGGGGAGAAACTGTTTTGCTGCAACTCAGGAGTCCAGGATGAGGTCTTTCCAAGTGGGAAAGAGTGTTGGAAAGAAGAGTGGACCCAGAGTGGATGCAGGTTAGCAACGGGGAGGGGGCCGCATGGAGGCAGGGTAGACCGGGCCGCTGAGCTGGGCAGGTGGGCAGGTGGGCCAGCTGTCTGAGGGAGGTGGTCTGGGGAGACCACATCTCCTCTGAAAACACGGGGTGTGACTCCCCGACCAGATTCTCAGCAGGAGCTGTGTCTCCCCCTCAGTCTAGGGAATCAAGGAGGCTGGCCCTTCTTGGCCGTGACATCCAGTCTTAAAGAGGTGGAAGGGAGAGAAAAAGCAGGAAGAAGGGAAGTGCATTAGGAAGGGTGCTCATCTTTTAAGGGCACCTGAGACTCTGACCTGTGACTCAGGACCCGGGGGCAGGCGGGCAGGGAGGTGGACTGCTCCAGGGCGTCTGTACCGCATGGTTCGGGCACCTGGAATCCACCTGCCCCCACTCTGCAAATGCGGACACTGAGGTCCAGGGAGGGGAGCATACTGCCCCCATGAGTGTGTGCCCAGATCAGGAATAACCACAGCCCAGGCCTCTTCCCCACTCCCCTGAGCTCGGCAAAGGGAGGACGCAGTGGCTGAGACAGCCACCCCTACCTCCTGCTAGCCTCTGCTCCTTCCTATGTGCACGTTCCTGCATTCAATGCTCCAGCAACACTATCAAGCAGGCTTCATTAGCTCCATTGCTTTTAAGCAGAAAAGAAGCCCAGAGAGGTTGAGAAACTCGCCTGAGGTCACATAGCTAGTTGGAGGGAGAGCAGGATTCCCACCCAGGAGCTTTCACCCCAAGCCCATGGCCTTAGCCCCTCTGTAAAAGGACCCGCTAACCACCCTGAGTTGGTAGAATGGATGCAGGAAACGGGCAGGAGAAAAGGAAGGGGCGTCCGTTAGCCATAGCCTGCGCCACAGCCAGAGGGGTCTCCCCCCACCGCCTCGTTGGCTCACCCCACCTCTCTGGACCCCAGGGTGGGTCAGGCTTGCCCAGGAAGGTCTCCAGCAGGGGTCCCTGGCTCCCCAGCCCCGCCCCACTGCTGCCTGTCCTCACCTGATGTCATCCTCGTTGGCGAAGATGATGACCGCCCTGGCGTTTGATGTCTCCAGGAGCCGCCGGATGATCTTGTCGAACTCCCCAGGCTTGGGCTCCCGGGGTATCTTGACGGACTGGGCGATGCACACGCCCCCTGCAGGAAGGGCAGCGGTGGGTCTGGGGCAGACAGGATCTTCCCCTGCGACCCACACTCCTGGGGGCTACTCATGGTCCCCTAGCCTGACTTCCTCCCAGGCCCCGATCCGGCATGGGCTGCGCAGTCAGAACAGCCACAGTGCAAACTTTGGCTCCATCAAGCTGAGTGACCATGGACATGTCATTTAAGTTCTCCGTGCCTCTCTTTATAAAATAGGTTGCTAGCAAGAAGCAGTATAGTATTGGGCTTAAAGCTAGACTGCCCGGGTTCAAATCTCAGTTCTGCTGCTTACTGCTGTGTGATCTCAGGTTAGTTACTGAACTTCTCTGTTGTCTCAAATATATCATCTGTAAAGATAATAATACCACCTATTTCATAAGGTTGTTATAAAGCTAAGGGAGTTCATACATTTATAGTAACATCTGCCACACAGTAAGTGCTTAGTAAACATTGGTTCTTTTTTGATGTAACTACTTCAAAAGACTTTTTGGAGGCGCAAATCTGAGAATGAGAACAAATTGCCCCCCTTGGGCCATTAGTGCCTCTGGTACCCACATCCACTCACACCTACCAGGGCTCTGGACGCCGGGCCCCACGTTCACCATCAGGCCCCTTTGTAAGGGCAGCGTGCAGGGTTGCTGACTTGTGCCTGCACATCCCAGGCAGTGATGCTGTAAACCCAGCTACTGCCCATATGCGGGCATTCCTAAGTTCCCCTCTGGGCACTCACAGGCCACTCTGTGCAGGCTCTCCAGCTTCCTCCCTGACCCAACAGGGTGCGATGACACCCAGCCTCCCTCCATCTTATTTAGAACCAAATTCCCAGCAGGGAGCTTAGAAGAGCCCAGGAAGGCCACTCTTAAGGGACTGCTTTGGTGGAGGGGCTGGGGGAGCTCTTACTGGGATCAGAAGGTCTTTAGGGGCCTCCTGTCATTCCTTTCTCTCTGGCCACTGCCTACCTGGCTGGATCCTGGGGAAGGGGACCCAAGGCCTGCCTCCCTCTCAAGCTCATTCCTCTACAAGAAGCCCCCCAGCCTGCAGGCACCACCAGGAAGCAGTCAACACACCCCGGGGTTCACAGCCAGGCCGCGTGGCTCACAGAAACCCTGCGAGCACTCTCCACTTCACCCGGGCAGTCCCCGGCCTCAGCTGGGTCTCTGCAGTGCTGGCAAGGGGGCCGGCATCATTTGTGTTATCTCGGCCTCCCCTCATCTCCTGCTACAAAAGCACTTGTGGACCCGTTTCTGGTATCAACCGTGTTTGACAGATGAGGAAACTGAGGCTTGGAAAAGAGAGGTGATTTGCCCAAAGCCACACAGTCCCTTGCCNTTATCTCGGCCTCCCCTCATCTCCTGCTACAAAAGCACTTGTGGACCCGTTTCTGGTATCAACCGTGTTTGACAGATGAGGAAACTGAGGCTTGGAAAAGAGAGGTGATTTGCCCAAAGCCACACAGTCCCTTGCCCCACTGGGATACAGAGTGGGGCCCCCAAGGAATAAGATGTCCAGCGCCTCCGGTGGCAGAGTCAGGGCCATGTTGATGGAAAAGTTTGAAGGAGTATTTTTGATGAAGGCAGATCCTTTATCTGAGACCATTGCCTTCCTCTGGGTCCCACTCAAGGGCCTCAGCCCAGCTCCATCTCACACGGGATCCTATTGGGTCACAGCCAAACTACCCACTTTGGCCGGGCACCTGGCTCCCACCCTTGGGAGCCTCCATACATCCTCAGTCCAGGCCGGGGTGACCCGAGCCTTCTGAGCAGACAACATGCACCTCTGTGAGGAAGATGGGCTACAAGGGTTCCCAGGGTGGGGAGACACCAGCCACCTGTTTACCCAGAGGAAGAGGAGCCAGCACCCAGCTCCGCCCAGGGAGGGCCCTCTACTTAGGGGGGGTAGGTGGCAACCAAGGAAGGCTGCCCAAGGGTGGTGGCCCTGAGCTGAGTGGCCGAGTTTTAGCGGCAGGAGGCCCGAGCAGCTGGGGGCGGGGAGGGGGCATGCTGAGGAAACAAGGCGCTCACTCGAGAAGGGGGCTGCTCTGTGCCAGGCGCCCGCAAGGCCCGGAGCCACGTGACGCAGGCTCACTCTCACTTCGCCAGGAAATGGGCCCCCAGTTCTGCAGAGCAGGTGAGGCAGCCACGGCCTCTGTGCCCCACCCTGACCAGCGCCCACCTCCTTTACTTTCTGCCCCTTCCAGGTAGAATAAGAACCTCAGGTCCATCTAGGATGCCCACAGAGGTGCCAAGTACAGGAGGAGCACGGCTAGAGGGGCTCTTGTGGGAGGGAGGGAGGGGGGTCTGGGGGCAGAACCGGGACCCCCCAGTCCCAGCTCAAAGAGAACCAACGGGAGCAGTCTCCTGCCCCTAGCACTGGCCCTGCCCTAACAGCGGCCGGGCAGACACTCAGCTTCCAGCTAAATCCTCCATATGGTTTCTTTCCAGTTAGAAAGTGGGCCAATCGCTACACTTCTCCCCCCATCTGGGGAGACAGATGGACAAGAGGAGGAGGCTGGACAGGGGGTTAGGACGAGCCACCTGGCTCCAGGAGGGAGGGGGGCCAGAGAGCAGAGGGGAGGGAGGCAGAGAATGGGAGTTAATTGTNGAAGTGGCGGGAGCAGTCTCCTGCCCCTAGCACTGGCCCTGCCCTAACAGCGGCCGGGCAGACACTCAGCTTCCAGCTAAATCCTCCATATGGTTTCTTTCCAGTTAGAAAGTGGGCCAATCGCTACACTTCTCCCCCCATCTGGGGAGACAGATGGACAAGAGGAGGAGGCTGGACAGGGGGTTAGGACGAGCCACCTGGCTCCAGGAGGGAGGGGGGCCAGAGAGCAGAGGGGAGGGAGGCAGAGAATGGGAGTTAATTGTTCTCAAAGAGGCAGAGACTCTTAGGTTCAGTCGTATTTCTGGGTGATGCTCCCCTAAGAGGTTCCACCCTGCGGTACATGTTGCGGGCTTCATTTAGCTTCTTCTTCGAAAGAAGATTCAGGTGACCACAGCCCAGTTAGCAAGTCACAAGGTACTCAAGATGAGAGAGAGTCTAAGCAGGAAGCAATGTTCTTACAAGCGCAAGAGTGGGGGGACTTGAGGGGAGTCTGGAAGGTTTCAAATAGAGCTCAGTAACAGTGAATGTTGATAGTGCCTTTGAATATTACGCTGCCCATTTTGCATAGATTCGCCCATCTGAAGTCAATATCATCAGCAAAACTCCAGCTTATTTATTTTTGGCCGCACCATGTGGTCTATGAGATCTTATTTTCCCAACTAGGGAGCAAATCCGCACCCCCTGCATTGGAAGTGCAGAGTCTTGGCCACTGGGCTGCGAGGGAGGCCAGCACAGTTCCAGTTTAGAGATGAGGACGCTGAGGCACAGAGCGGCTGATGGCTCCCTGGCCACAGTCAGGCACAGACCAGGGTTTCAGTGTGGCCAGATGGCTCCAGAGGCCACTCTTTCACCCAGTCCAGTGTGCCATGACCGGCCACACCCAGGCCAGGGGGCACCTAGGGCCCATGCATATGTCTGGGTGCAGGGCCTGCCCTGGGGTAAAGTACCCAGTGGTGCCACTGGCCCCACAAGGAGGAACCAAGCACCCTCTGGGCCCCTTGGTGGCACTGCCTGATCGTCAGTTTGGCTGCTCAGGGGACCGCAGCACAGGACCAAGGCTCTCCCAGGGTGACACAAGCTTCCAGGAGTAAGTGGCACAGTATCTGGCTCTACAGCACTCCTATCCCCTGCCACAGCCAGAGAGGACTGTGGTGGCCCAAGAGGGACCCACATTAACTGAGCACCCACTGCATGCCTGGCACTCATTGAGTGTCTGAGGCAGGTGCTAATGGCCCCATCTTACAGATGCAGAAACTGAGGCTCAGAGGTGCTAAGTAGCCTGGTGGAGGTCACACAGCCAGCTGGTGGGTCTGTAATCCAGGTCTGTGTCAAGAGCCTCCCTTTGGCAGAGAAAGGAAAGGCTCCAGTCGCTAGGTCTCAGTTAACCCCATCCCCTGCAGCCCGTCCCCACTTCTGGGAAGACCCCAAGTCCTACACCAACCACATCAGTCCTCCTGCGTCCAGCCCTTGCTTCCGAAGCCCCATCGCTGTGGGGATAGCTAACACACCCCTGGGAAGTCCTCTTCAGACCCTTCTACCACAGTGGGGGCAGTTTTTTGCATTCCCACTCCTTTATTCCATGGTCTCTCTCCTTGGATAAAATAAGAACCCATGAGTCCGTACTGAAAGCAAATGGAATAAAATTAAACCCAAGCAGCAAGGAATGTGCCCAAGTCCTATCTCTGCACAGAGGCTGCAACACTTCACCTCTCCCAGGCTCCAGGAACAGGATCATAAAAAGAGGGGTATGGAGGAGGCTGGTGCTCCCCATGGCCCACTTAGGCCCTTCTGGGTCACCCTTGACAAGACCCTCACCCCACACACAGCCCCAGCCCCATGGCAGGCACAAGTTGCCCTGTGCCAGCTGCAAGCTCCACCATCCGCCCAGCCAATGCCTCTGCACAGTGCCAGGGGCAGGAAGGCACAAGCTCATGCCAGGAGCTTCTGAGAGCAAGGGAGCAGTCAGGACCTTGGAGAGCTCCCGGCCCAAGCACTCAGGGAGCAAAGAGACTGAAGGCAGCCTGAGCCAGGGAGTCTAGAACCCTACAAGCCAGCATGTCCCCTTCCACATTCTTCCCAGAGAAACTCGCACACTGGCGCAAGGAGATATGCCCAAAGATAATCGCTGCAGCACTGTCTGAAACATGTGCTGAAATGGAAACACGGAAACTACCTGAATACTTTTCAAAGGAAGAATGGAATATTATGTAGCTGCTGCTGCTAAGTCGCTTCAGCCTGTCCAACTCTGTGCGACCCCATAGACGACAGCCCACCAGGCTCTGCCATCCCTGGGATTCTCCAGGCANGGGGTCGTAAAGAGTCGGACACAACTGAGCGACTGAACTGAACTGAATATTCCATTGTATATATATGTACCATGTCTTCTATATCCATTCCTCTGTTCGTGGACACTTAGATTGCTTTCCTATCCTGGATATTGTAAATAGTGCTGCAATGAACATTGGGGTATATATATCTTTTTGAATTATGGTTTTCTTTGGGTATATGCTGAGGAGTGGGGTTACTGGGTCATATTGAAGTTCTATTTTTAGTTTTTTGAGGAACCTCCATACTGCTCTCCATATAGAGACACACAGCCTTTTTAAAATGGAGTTTGTTGTGATGCCTATAGCTTTTATTAGCCTTGTCTAAACAGCTTTTATTTTTCAAGGATTCCAAGGCTTTCTGGTTTAGAGAATTTCAGCCTAAAATTCTATCTGATTTTAAGGTAGACCTAAGTTTTCCCATGTAAATTTGGACTGACCTCAAAGAAGATCTGGCAAAAAGAGACCAAATGGGTTATGGCCAGTGCAGAAAGTGATTTACATTATGTCTATAGCTTATATCACTTCCACCCACATTCCGTTGGCCAGAACTCGGTTACATGGTCCCTATCTAACTGCAAAGGAGGTTGAGAAGTGTAGTGTTCCTTTATGTCTAGAGAAACAAAATGATATTGGTGAATCTCTAATAGATCTCAGTCATAGTGATTTTACTCCAGGTTAGAGATCATTTGCTTTTCCTCCTAATCACTCAGGTATCCACATTTCCAAGTTTGGCCTTTTGCACACATCTGAAGTGTCTTGACCTCTCCGGTCTGCATTATAGACTTGGTTGATTATTAGCACTTAGGATAAAAATGAAAACATCTTTCCAGTTCTTCCAAAGCATTTATTTATTTATTTTTTTCAAAAGCAAGAGAGTTTTTATTTATAACTGATCTGGATTTTAGTGAAACAGCTTTAATTACCTTCTTCTGGCATAAATAGAGGGAAGAATGTCTCAGTATTTATATGTGAAAACTCTGGCCCTTAAACTTCTGTGTGTGTGTGTGTGTGTGTGTGTGTGTGTGTGTATGTGTGCGCTCAGTTGCTCAGTTGTGTCCAACTCTTTGCGACCTCACAGACTCTAGCCCACCAGACTCCACTGTCCATGGGATTTTCCAGGCAAGAATACTGGAGTGGGTTGCCATTTCCTCCTTTAGGGGATCTTCCCAACCCAGGGATTAAAACCATGTCTCTTGCATCTCCTGCACTGGTAGGTGGATTATTTACCACTGAGCCATCTGGGAAGCCCTTAAACATGTTTCAGTTCAGTTCAGTTCAGTCGCTCAGTCGTGTCTGACTCTTTGCGACCCTATGAATTGCAGCACGCCAGGCCTCCCTGCCCATCACCAACTCCCAGAGTTCACTCAAACTCACGTCCATTGAGAAGGTGATGCCATCCAGCCATCTCATCCTCTGTTGTGCCTTTCTCCTCCTGCCCCCAATCCCTCCCAGCATCAGAGTCTTTTCCAATGAGTCAACTCTTCGCATGAGGTGGCCAAAGTACTGGAGTTTCAGCTTTAGCATCATTCCTTCCAAAGAACACCCAGGACTGATCTCCTTTAGAATGGACTGGTTGGATCTCCATGCAGTCCAACAGACTCTCAAGAGTCTTCTCCAATACCACATGTTTAGGTTCATCCAAATGTAAAATCTAAACATACATACACACACTATACATACATATATATATTTATGTGTATATATATACATTGTAAATTTCTAAGAAAGAAAACTGAAAGATTCTGAACAGACATTGTGGTATCAATGGTGCTGCTATGTTAAGTTGCTTCAGTCATGTCCTACTCTTAGCAACCCTATGGACTGTAGACCACCAGGCTTCTCTGTCCAAGAGATTCTCCAGGCAAGGATACTGAATTGGGTTGCCAGACCCTCCTCCAAGGGATCTTCCCATTTTAATGGTATTAATTATAATTCAAAGCAAGATAATAAAGGTGTGAGATTCAATATATTATATTACTAAAGTGGAAAATATATGTTTATTGAAAAAAATTAGAATCAGTGCTATCCATGAACTAATTTGAGTGGACAATGGCTCTCTGGGTTATCAAACATTTATCTATTTACTTACTTTAACAGATGGTTATAATTTTTTATCCTTGGTTCAAAGTGTAAGAATTCTTCATTGTGAAATTTAACATCAAGTAGCATTGGCAATGACTGTCCTTTTATTGTGTTCTTGGAGAGTTTGCAGTATATTGTGAAGCTAGAACACTGTGCCATAATTAATTTGGGTAGCTAGTCTACCACATGGACAGAAGCAATTCACTTGCACTTATGAAACTGATTGGTAGGGAGACTCTATTTTACTGCTGAGACCAAATAGATTTTTCATGATATTGTTATGCTAAGTTGAATATCACACCTTTTATGTTCTCTCCATTTGGCCTTGAATAAACATCAGTACAGTAATAATCTAAATGGTTTGCAAGTGGTCATGAGCAGTTGCCCATCTGCTTGGACAGTATTTTACAAATCAATTACATAGACATAAAAGCCAAACAAATGTGAGTGAATCAGCAACAGAAATGAAATTGATGAACTCTTAAGTTTTGTTCATCACATATACCCCCTTTAGTAACCAAAGATGGGTAAATTACACTCATTAACCTTGAAAAAATTAGATGATTTGTGCATAATAGGTTTGAAACAATACCTTTTTGTTCCCAGTTGTTATGAGTATTTTGTCCAGCACAGGCATAGTTTAATTAAAGGTCTACAATGGAGATCGTTTCGATATGGTTTGTTCCTTTCTAGAGAGATTATGTCATAAAATTAGCATGTATTTGTTTTCACTTTCTAAAAATCCAATTTCTCAGTTATGCCAGATAAAAGTGAACATTGCCTATCCCAAGAGGAAAGTAAGTAAGTATTTAGTTTTAAAAAATCAGGCCCTACTGGTGGGTAGGGCCTTAGCTTGATAGAGGCCAAGAGAAACACTGTTTAAGCTTTCTAGTGGGCATTTGTCAACAGAGTCTTAAGCTAGTCATCACTGCCATGAAAAACTTATTAATAGGGAATTCCCTGGTGGTCTGTTGGTTAGGACTCCGTGGTTTCAGTGCTGTGGGCCTGTGTTCAATCCCTGGTCAGGGAACTAAGATCCAACATACTGTGCATAGCCAAAAAACAAACAAAAACTTAATGAAGAAGCCTTGCATGTTGAGCTAAAATTAAGGCAAAATCTGAAACACTTAGTTTTTCTGAGGATATTCTTCTTCCATAATAAGAGGACTTATTGAGATTACTTTTGCAGCCATGAGACTGTTGGGGAGATCATTACTGGGAAATCCTGAGAGATGAGTTTTGGGTCCTGGTTCTGTTTCTTATAAGACACTTCAACATTATGAATACATGGTGGTTGTCCCCTCCCCAAACAGAGAACCTTCGATTTATAGGATCCGGGCTGAAAATCCAGTCATATCCTCTCAGAACTGCTTTGGAGAAAGCCACTGGCCGTGAGTTCTCTGAACTGAGGAAAGCCTATGCGTGAATTAACAAGTTTATATTACAGAAAGGGAACATTATATTGGTGTAGGAATTATTTGATTGCTTGGATTAAAAAGTGGGCTGTGTAAGTGGAGAATTATACCATAGATGATGGTTAATTTTATGTGTCAAATTGCCTGGGCTGTATTTCTGGGTGTGTCTGTGAGGATGTTTCTGGAAGAGATTACTGGATGAATCATTGTACTGAGTAAAGAAATTTGCTTTCACCAGTACAGGTGAAATTTGATCTGTTTGAGGCCCTCAACAGATCATTTNACACAGGTCAGCTGCCCACACCTCCTTGGAGCCACCAGCCAACCCTTAGCAGCATCAACACCTCACCTTTGCTACTGGAGCATGGGGGCCTGGCCGGGGGTGCTGGCAGGGGCTGTGGTGGCCCCTGGGGGAGGGGGACTGCACCTCTGTCACTCAGCAACTACCCGCCTGGCCACCTCAGTGCCCAGCTCTGGGAGAAACCCACATCTTCCCTCTGCAACCAGGCCGTCCACTCATGCCCACCTGCCCCTGGGGAGACCCAGGCTGGACCTGCGGGTGCAGGGACACCGCCATCAGAGAGCTGGCCTGCTGTGACACGGGGGCCGAGGCTGGGCACACACAGGCCCTCATCCCACATCTGCCCCTACATGATGATGAGAGCCAAGTTGCCCAGCCTCTCCGAACCTCTCTGAACCTCTGAATCTGTAAAATGGGATGGCATGCTCGCCACCCTCCAGACACATCAGGCATGTTGTAAGGATTAAAGGGATCACCCACGGACAGCCCGGCCCCTGGGGGGATATTTTGGGGACCGGGAAGAGGCAGGCTGCAGGGAGGACCAGCCAGGGCAGCTGTGGGGCTCAGAGCCCTCGAGCTGAGCGCTGTCGCCCCCTCCCTGGGAGGCTGCTGGGCAGCGAGGGCTGTTCAGAGCTGCATTATTCATGGTGCGCAGCTCTGAGCAGAGGGAAATTTGCTGAGTGATCGACCTAATATCTTAACACAAACCCATTTAGGCAAAACACCTTTGAAGCGAGAAAAGCTGGGAGAAAAAAGAGAGAGAGAGAAGGAAGCGAAGGTGTTTGGAGGCAGGAGATGGAGGGAGGGGGCTGTGGTGGAAGGTACAGGGAGGCGTCTGGTTCCTGCCCAGCCCGCTCCAGGCCACCCGCCGGGAGACCCCGCCCCAACCCAGCCCTCTAGGGCCCGCCTTCCTCTATTCTCAGTAGCCATCCTGGGCATTCTTCTCGTTTTATACACAGTAATAATTCATTTTTTAATATTTATGTACTTGGTGGGGATAAGTCTCAGTTGCGGCACACAGGATCTAGCTTCCTGACCAGGCACTGAAGCCGGGGCCCCCACTTCGGGAGCATACAGTTGGAGCCACTGCACCACCAGGGAAGTCCCCAGCTATTCTGAGTTCCTAATACTGAGGAACTGCCCAGGACTCCTCAGCTGAGGGAATCCCACCGACTTCTCAGAGTTGGTTCAGAGAGGGAAAGGAGTCTGCCCAAGCTTCACACGGCAAGTTGGGCTGGTCAGCAGTCAGACCCAGCACTGCTGAGCACTAGTTCAGAGTCCTCTGCTGGAAAACCCCTTTCAGAACAAGACCCTCAGCTCCAGCGACGCACCTGGAGGGTGAGGTCACAGAGCAGCTTTGCAGCCCCATCCCTGGCCTCACAACTCCACACTCCACAGCGAGACCACTTTCTCCAAGGCAATGCGAACGTCCCTACCCTGGAGCCTTGGCTGGTCCCCCTGCAGGAAAAGCCCCCCTCTGCTTTCCCACCTGCCCAGCCCCTCCTCGGGGCTCTGCTTCTCCACCTCTCCCCCACGAAACAGCCCAGATGCTCCCGCAGTGGGGATGTGCCGCCGCCCACCCAGGCTCTCATCACACCCCTCTCCCCTGGAACCTGCCATCCTTTGCCTAGGCTGCTGGTCTAGTAACTCCTGCACTTAAAGGCATGAGGGCTGGAGCCAGGTTGCCCGAGTTCAGATCCTGCTCTGCTACTTCTCAGCTGTGACTCTGGACAAGTTACTCACCTCTCTCAGCTTCGTCTCCTCCTAGTAAGGCATGAAGAACAACTGGATTAATATATGCAACAGTGCCCAGCACACAGCTACTCAACAAACGTTTGCTCGTGTAACACTTGATCATNTCAGATCCTGCTCTGCTACTTCTCAGCTGTGACTCTGGACGAGTTACTCACCTCTCTCAGCTTCGTCTCCTCCTAGTAAGGCATGAAGAACAACTGGATTAATATATGCAACAGTGCCCAGCACACAGCTACTCAACAAACGTTTGCTCGTGTAACACTTGATCATTTTCTCCATCAGCCCATTAACCCCTTCAAGGGCAGACGGTGTTTTTCTCTTTCCTCACTCCCTGGTTTCCAGCACAGCAGGTGTTCAGTGTTGTTGAACCGACTCTAGTTTCTGGCAATGTTGTCTGCCTGGCCTCTTTACCCCAGACCCCTTGGGAAGAGGAGCCGGCTCTGGGCTGGTGGTGGGGACACCTGTTGAGAGGCAGGGGCATGCAGAAGATGACCTCTGGCCAGCTCCAGCCCAGCAGCCGGGCCTGCGGTTTGGCGGGAGAGGAACAGGAGGCTGCAGACTGGGATGAAATATTTAGGAGCCCACATCCCAGGGAAGTGGAAACTGACAAGCAAAATGAAATGTTGAGATGTAATTACCCAGGCAGGCCAAGCATGTCTCCCCACCAGCGGCAGGCGCTCCCAAGGTGCCCCAGGCAGGCCCTGGGTAATGAAGTCCTCCCAGACCTTCCCACACCAGCCCTCGCCCCCTCCCCAACAGGAGCCTGACTTGGGCTCTTCAGGCCGACCCTTCTGATGGCAGAACAGCAGGACGTGGAAGGAATGGGGGGCTGAGCCCAGCCTCAGCTCTGGATGTACCCGGGGTGAGGCTCCAGCTTCCTCAGCCAAAAAACGGGGCTGCTGACCCCTCGACTGGGAGGAAGGACAGACAGTGGGTGTGAGTGTGCCCCCGAGACTGGCCGTGGTGGAGGGGTGTGGCGGGAACAGAGCAGACCCCAGCCGGTCCTGTGGCCCATCGGAGGCTCTCCTTAGGCTCTGAGCTGCCTGTGACTCGGGTTAGCAAGAGCTGATGGACAAAGGCCAGGGCCAGAGGCCCAGATGTGACCCTGAGCTGGAGAAATGCTCACCCCACACCCCCAAAACCTGTCCCAGGCTCTCCTGATGATGTTGGGGAAAAGCTTGGAGCCCTGTAGCCTGCGAGCCTGCTTGGCCAGATCTGGGAATGGGGAGACAGGGACCAGGGAGGGATGGAAAGGGGACTCCAAGCCTGGATCCCGAGAGCAGCCCTAAGGGGGTCTCAGGAGAGCACCTGGGGAGGGGACGTGGGGATAGGTGCTCGGCTGATCTTGCCCTCTCTCTGGAATACCAGAGCTGGGGCAGAGGACCCGACAGTCTACCGATTTTTCGCAATAGGCCTTTGGGGCTAGACATTTTTCAGAATAAGAGATGGTCCTGTGTTGCAATACAAAAGGACATCCTGGGACTCTGGGCACTAAGCATGAGAGGGGACTTGAGCCACTGTGATATTTACACTGACATTTAAACGCACCCCAGGCACTCTGGCCCGGGTGGGACGGCCTACAGTTGAGANTGGTCCTGTGTTGCAATACAAAAGGACATCCTGGGACTCTGGGCACTAAGCATGAGAGGGGACTTGAGCCACTGTGATATTTACACTGACATTTAAACGCACCCCAGGCACTCTGGCCCGGGTGGGACGGCCTACAGTTGAGAGGTCCTTTCTAAAATCTAAACCAGAGCCCAGAGAGGCTCATGACCTGCTCGAGGCAGTCTCAGAGATGCCGTCCCGGCCCCTCTCCAGGCTGGCTCCATCCCTGGGGACAGGTCCAGCCTCACCCGAGGCAGCAGCCAGCTGACCTCTCACGCTCTAATCCCCCATGCCCCATCCCTGACTCCTGTGGACACCACCTGACCAGACCAGAGCCCCACGCCAGCATGACAGCCTCAGCCTGCCCCGCTCGATCACCCACTGCCCCAGCAAAGCCCATCCCACCCCAGCGTGCCCTTCCCTCCCACCTCCACTGGCTCTCACCTCACCTCCCTCGGGTCCCGAAGCCCTGCAGCCTCATCTTCCACACCCCCCGCCTCCAACAGGACCTGCAGTTCCCAACACCAGACTGTCCCCTCTGCTTCATGCCCAGGTCCCCTTCCCAGACTCCTTCAAGTTGGCTCCTGTCAGTTCCTGAAGAGTCAGCTCAGGCCTCCTCCTCCAGGAAGTCTTCGTAGGTGTCCCCAGGCTCCTTCTCTGCTGAGTGCCCATAACCATCCCAATAACTCAGGTACTGCATGTAGCCCAGGGAAGGGAGGTTTCTGGACTAGAGGCCTCCAGGGAGCAGCCACTGCCGGCACACTTCCGGGCCCACTGCTGGGCCCACCGCTGAGAACAGAGCACCCGCGGGTCCGGCGGTGACTTGTTAAGGCCCTCCCAGCACCAGGCGCTGCCCGGGATGCCGTGCAGACAGCCACGAACAGGACCCAGGATGCCATGGGGACAGCCGCGAACAGGACAGGCAAGAAGCCTGCCCTCAGGAAGCTGACTTCCGTCTATGAGTTAGACCACAGCTGCTGAAGGATGAATGAATGCACAAATGAGCAAACGGACTAAGTAGGAGCTGGCCAATTGTGCAGAAGGCCTCGCACCCCATCTCCAGCTGCTGCCCCTCTGCCCTCCTTTCCGTCTCCCCACCCATCCCCTGCCCCACCACACACACACATGACTCCCCCCTCACACACACACNGCTGCCGTCTATGGGGTCGCACAGAGTTGGACACGACTGAAGTGACTTAGCAGCAGCAGCAGCAACATTGTGTGAATACTAATTCCTCTAATCATGACAGGAAAAAAAACATAATTTTTACCAAGTTGTGATACTGAAAATAACATGGCTTGACAAATGAAGGTAGTGGAGTATCAGAGTAAGTATTGGGATGGGTTGTAGATTTCCTCTCTCTGGACCATTTTAAATTCAGAATAAGTGTTTATGTGTGCATGCTCAGTCGCTCACGTGTCAGACTCTTTGCGGCCGTGTGGACTGTAGCCTGCCAGTCTCCTCAGTCCATGGAATTTTCCAGGCAAGAATACTGGAGTGGGTTGACATTTCCTTCTCCAGGGGATCTTCCTCGCCCAGGGATTGAACCCATGTCTCTTGTTTTGACAGGCAGATTCTTTACCATCTGTGCCACCTGGGAAACCCCTTTAAGGGCTATTCTTATAGGTGAAAAGTGAAGGTGGCAGCTTTTTTTATTGTTTTTGGACCCAATCAATGTGGATTCAGAATCTCTCAAATGTGAAATTGAGTTACAGATGAATTCTTAGTGTCCTAAATACACTGTAGAGTAATAATAACCCTTTTCGGTTTCCCCTGAGAATTGGGTTTGTGACAGGAAAGATGAAGCAGTAGGAGTAGTGATTCCCCCTGCCGCCACCAGTTCATATGAAGATGTTAGTCTGAAAGTCAGGGCTGGAAAGGTTGTAGTACTAGATGGATGGGCATTTTAGCATCTTTCTCTAAAGAGATGGTAGAGAACAAAGCAAGTATCAGCATAGAAAATGGTCTCTGGAGTCTGTGGTGTGTCGTAGGCTTGATAGCTAATATGTTGAATGTCACTAGGGAAATATTAGTCTTGGCAAGGCTATGGGGTGTCCTCCTTTATTGAATAAAATTAGTTAGGTTGCTGAGACTCATGAATGAAATGTTAGAGCTAAAAATGGCCAGTAAACAACAGTGCTGAACACACATAAAGGTCATTTCCAGGTTCTTGCTGTTTGCTGTATGTGTTGTAGTCATATTCAATGGGCCAGCAGCCTTGTTTTAATTAAACTTTCTTTTGAGAGAATTCACATGCAGTTGTAAGAAATACTACACAGAGAGGTGCCATGTCCCTTTATTCAGTTTTGGTCATTGTAACTTCTTGCAAAACTATATAGTCCAGTATGAGGGCCAGGGTACCAACGTGGTTGCAGTCAAGACCCAGGACATTCCCACCAGCACAGAACTTGCTCTCAGGGCCCTTTGATAGCCACAGCCACACCTCGGCTGCTTCTCTGGCTCCTTAAACTCGCTGCCACAAATCTGTTTCTACAATCTTATCACTACAGAAATGTTCTATGGACTCATTTGGATAGGCTTTTCCATGCAGAATCAGTCTCTGGTGATTCATCCAGGTTTTGCACGTATCAGTGTTTATTACTAAGCAGTATTCCATGGTACAGATGTGACCATAGTTTGATTAACTTTCCACCTGCTGAAGGATACTGGGTTATTTACAATTTTTGACTTTATGATTAAAGCTGCTACAAATATTCATAGATACATTTTATATATGAAAATAAAATTTCATTCCTCTGGGATTAATACTGAAGAGTGCAATTACTGGGTCATATGGCAGATACATGTTTAGTTTTTTAAGAAGCTGCCAAACTATTTTCCAAAGAGGCTGTTCAGTTCAGTTCAGTCACAGTCACGTCCAACTCTTTGTGACCCCATGAACCGCAGCACGCCAGGCATCACCCGGAGTCCACCCAAACCCATGTCCATTGAGTTGGTGATGCCATTCAACCATCTCATCCTCTGTCGTCNTATCCCCTTCCCTCCCTCCGTCTCTCTCCTCTCGCTTGTCACTTTGTCCTGCTTCTTCCCCTGTCCCAAGGCCTCCCTTGAGCCCCAAGATGTCTGCAAGATGGTCGTTAGCTTTCCTTCTGGCTCATTAAAAATGAGAATTTGCATAGAATATCCATATGATCACTCTGTCTACAGCAAAACGGGGCACAGATGTAACACACCATGCAAGTCAGGGAGAACGAGGAGGATGGTCACAAGGGGCAGGGAAGCGGCCAGCCAGGAGAAGGCCAAGTGCTCACCCTTGGGGTCTGAGGCCGCAGAGGCAGCTCCTCACCCCTCCAGCCCTTTCTTGGCCTTTCTGATGGCGAATCCACCCATTTTTGTCATACAATAACCAGCACAGTAAGGAATGCAGTTACCCCCATTTTACAGATGGAGAAACTGAGAGCCAAAGAATGGTGGCTTCTTTAGACACATGGCAAGTCCATGGTAGGCCTGAGGGTCAGCATTGTCTGCCGTGAGGTGGCCCACCCACCTTATTGGCAGGAATGCAGCCCCCCTCCTCACTCTCAGAAGGAAGGCATCATGAAAAACCAAGTTTAGTCACTCAGCTCCCCTAGCCAGAGCACCCTGCTGCTCCTCTGGGACAGGCCCATGGTTCTTCAAGGCTCTCCTCTTACCATTCGCTCTTCAAGGAAGCTCCCCTTCCCCTTCCCCCAGTTACCTTTNTTAGAAGCAGCTTGTCTCCTGCTTTTGATGTTTTCTCCCAACACGGGCCAGGGCTGGAATCATAGCGCCCGCCCAGAGGAGGGCCAGAGCGGCTCACAGGAGGCTCAGCCCCGCTTCCACCCGCCTCCCCTCTCCCCTGGGCTGGGCACTTGGCCTGGGCCGGCCCAGCAGGCGGGCAGGCGGCTGTCCAGGTGCCAGGACTTGGAGCCTCCCCCAGGCAGCCCCAGCCCTGTCCCTGCACACACACTGCCTCCCTTAAAGGGCGGAGGACCAAGGGTGGGGTCCCCGCAGGGTATGTGTGCCAGTCTGCAGGAGGGCTCAGGGCCCCTGATCTGCCCGTGAGTCTCCTCAGAGCCTGGAATAGGGAGCCTGCACTGAGAAGATGGGGTAGAGACAGCATCCAAAGCAGGGTCCAGGGGATAAGCATCCTCTTACACGTGGTCCCCTCCGCCAGCTCCTCCTGCTGCCCCCACAGGCTCCCTCTCTCGGCTGCAGATCCTCCTGAAGTTCCCAGGAGGACGGGTTCAAGCAGCAATTTGGGAGCTAAAGTGCTCAGGTTCAAATCCCAGGTGTGGGAAACCTGGGTGCAGGTAACGTCACCTCTCTGGACCTCAGTTTCCTCAGCTGCAAAATGGAAATAATTCCAATCCCTTTCTCCTGAGGTTGTGAGGAACACATGTGGGAATTCACGGGAGAAACTCAAGCAGCGTCTGGTGGCAGTCAGCACTCGAGGGTCAGCGCTGATGAGGGCAGTCATCCGTCCCCTTGCCCTTCTTCAGGACGGCGCCTTCTCGGACCGTTTCTCACTCCCGGACTGTCCCCAGGACCTCCCNATTCCAATCCCTTTCTCCTGAGGTTGTGAGGAACACATGTGGGAATTCACAGGAGAAACTCAAGCAGCGTCTGGTGGCAGTCAGCACTCCAGGGTCAGCGCTGATGAAGGCAGTCATCCGTCCCCTTGCCCTTCTTCGGGACGGCGCCTTCTCGGACCGTTTCTCACCCCCGGACTGTCCCCAGGACCTCCCCCCACCCCTCTCTCTCTCTCTCTCGAGGTCACAGAGTGGTGGCTGTGCCTAGTGGGGAGACCTCCTGGGACTGGCTGGCCCTCCAGGCCCTCTCCCTCTCGCCCCCACCCCAGCCTGGAGCTGGTTGGCAAAGGCAAGAAGCACCCCATGGGCAAGGGCCTGTGACAACTTGGCCCAGTGGGCTTCTGGCATCTCCTCAGCTCTCATCGCCCTGTAGCCAGTGCGTGCAGTCGCTTCGGTTGCATCCAACTCTTTGCTACCCCGTGGACTGTAGCCCACCAGGCTCCTCCATCCATGGGATTCCCCAGGCAGGTATGCTGGAGTGGATTTCCACGCCCTTCTCCAGGGGAATCTTCCTGACGCAGGGATCACAGCTCAAGTCTCCTGCATCCGGAGGCAGGTTCTGTCACCTCTACACCACCCGGGAAGCCCTGCCCTGCAGCCCCCTGAGCACACTCCTCTCCTTCACGATGCCACGTCCACCCTACCACCAGGCTTCCCTCTCCCTGGCCCCCTCCTCCCCTCGCCTAACACCCTGTGCACCATCCCTGTGTGTTGAACACTGTCCTAGGCACTGGGGACACCACACGCTCCTGTCTCACCCTCTCAAGAGTCAGCAAGAAGCCAGACTTTAGCAGCAGCTGACGACTATGGCCGTCCTACCCAGGGGCCATTTGTCCACCTGTTTCTCCCTCCTCTCTGCCTGTCTTCCTCTGCCCACAAATCCCGTGACCTCATCTCCCCACATCCAAATCTTCCTAGCACATCAAGGCCCAGCTTGTGTCACCTCCTCCAGGCAGTCCCCCAGGAGCCCTCATCCTCCAGACAGCCCGCTCAGACCTCCCACAGCACCGAGCCCTGTGGGCACTCGGGCTACTCTGGGGCACCGGGCACAACCTCCCGGGTGTTAGGATGCCTGACCAACAATTGAGCAAGTATTCTGAGGCTCCCCCCGTTGTGCTGGGCAAGGTCACTGGGGAGATGCCAAGAGAACCGGGCTCATCGCACCCCAAAACCCAACACTCGCTGCATCTGGGGGTCGCCCTGCAAGGGGAGGAGGCAGGTGGGACGACCAGGAGTGGCACACCGTGTGTCCGCAGCTGGCACCCAGCCAAGTCTCACCCTTACGGAAGTACAGAAGGGCTGAAGGGGTGCCCCCTCGCCACCCCTCTCTGGCTTCCGGGAGTGACGAGGAGGCCCTGCCATGTGGGGAGACAGGAGCTGCTTCCGGGCGTGGGCAACAATAAAGACGGGTGTCAAGCACGTGCGTGTGTGTGGGTGACGTGTGCGCGTGTGAGCCTGTGCTAGAGCATATGCCCTGAGCACGCCGCACACACACCGGTTTAGTCCTCCTGCTGAGTCCCTGAACACCAACAGCCTGCTGGGCCCAGCTCAGAGAGCAGGGGCGAGTGATGAACACTGCCCGATGGGGCTCCCCGTGCGGACGGGGGCAGACGAGGCAGAGCGGGTAGATGGGCCCAGGGGCCAGGAGGAAGAGGAAAGCAGGGTGCACCCGGAGTATAAGGGAGAAGGCCCGGGGGGCGCCTCTGGAGGGCGACACTGAGTCGGAACCCCAAGGTGGTGAACGAGGGACCACGTAAGTGAAGGGGGGCTTTTCAGGTGGAGGGGACATGCGTGCATTTGTGTGCATGTGTGAGGGGCCAGGTACAGGCACGCGTGTCTGTGTGATGGAACCTGAGTCTCTTCGGAACTCGCCCCAGGCCCAGCCAGCAGCCCCACACACCCACCCAGGCATGGCAACTCTGGCCAGGATGTGAGTGGTGCCCAGGTGCCAACAGCTCAGATGCAGCCATTGGCTCCCACACCAGCACAGCCTGAGGACCCCCTGAGAGTGGCAGGTCGCTGCCATACGCCCCTCCCATCCCAAGGAGGACGGTGGGGCGGGGGGGTGAAAGGCTGCCCAGCATCTCAGAGCCCACCAGGGACCCAGACCCCATGGCCTCTGATGGCCGGGGCCCTGTCAAGGCCAGCCTTTTGTTCAGAGCAGTCAGCACCCCACCCTGGCCTGGGGAAGCCCGAGTCGCACAGTGGGATGTCTGGGGCCATCTTCCCCTGAGAGCATGTGCATCAGCGCCCCTCCCCCGCTGCCTCCCTAACCCTGGCCTCAGACCTCTCTCTGGAGCCAACCTGCCCAGGGCTTTGCCACCCAGCTGTGCCACCTTAGACAAGCAAGCAGCCTCCCCACCCCTAAAAAGTGGCCCAAATAACAACAGAGAGGATGGTGCTAGAGAGAACACACATGGCTAAAAACTGTGCCTGGCGCACGGGGCCCTTGGCAAATGCTAGATATTATTAGACAGGGAAGCAAGACTCGGATCATTGTGCCCATTTTTCAGGTGAGGAAACTGAGGCTCAGAGAGGAAATCGTGCCCAATGGGCAGCAGAGCCATCAGAAGGAGTCAGAAACAAGATGCAGACCCAGCTGCTCTATTTTTTTTTTTTTTTTTGGCCGCACTGGGCCTTCGTCACAGCATGTGGGATCTCCAGGCCGCGCATGGGATCTCCATGCGGCGTGCGGCATCGAGTTCCCCAAGGACTGAACCCCGGGCCTCTCGCATCAAATGCTAAGACTCCTCTGAGGTCTTAGCCACTGGATCACGGTGGAAGTCCCCATACCCAGTTCCTGGCCTGGGGCCCTGCCCACCCTCCCAGCTGACTCTCCTCTTTCCATTCCACCCACAAGCCAGACTGGGCAGCCACCATTGGGGGCTGCAGTCCCCTCTGGCAGCCGGCACAGTCCAGGCCAGGACCCAAGTCGACCTCGAGACCCCCACCTGCCTGGCCACAGCGCCTCTCACTTGGGATGTAGGAGACCCTGTGTGAGGCCGGTCAGAGCCCGGGGTGGCCGCCTGCTCCCTGCCCTTCTGATCTTGGCTGCATGGTGCCTCCACTGCCTGGCTCTCAGCATCAGCTGTTTCCTTCACAGATAAAAAGGCACCCAGGCTTCTGGGTACATGAAAGCTGCTCAGGCAGGAAAGTGTGGTTCAGAGAGCCGGCGAGAGGGAAGGCCAGCTTCCAAAGGCTCAGGGCCCGGCTTCCACCCTGACCACCCTCGCCAGCTGAGCCACGCACCCTCCCCGAGGCCTTTGCTGCGGAGCCGGCACCAGGAGTAGCAGAGATGCCCTTGTCTGCCTCCCTCCCTTCCTGGAGCCGGCGGGGGCACAGGGTGTCTCACTAAGAGCTGGGCACGGCGCCCTCCACACCCTTGCAGATCAGCCACCATCTCCTCTCAGCCAGGCGCAGACGACATGGATTTAAATAACCCACCTTCAGAGCACCAGCCACCGGAGGAGCCAGAAAGGAGCTCCCCAGAGTGAGATGCCTCCAGGCTGAAGCTCCCAGCTGGGTCGGAGGCCACGGGGATTCACTGGGGGGAAAGTGGGACTGTGAACCCAGAGGAGAGCGTGGAGGCTGGCAGGGTGGGCCAAGGGTGCAGACAGACTGGGGAGGAGAAACGGGGCACACAGAGCAGGGAGGCAGGGGGCGTTCAAGGAGCCTGGGGAGGGCGGTTGGGGGAGGAATTGGGGTACAGCAGAGGGTGCAGGGGGCACACAGCGAGCGCCTGCCTTCAGTCCTGACCGGCGTCTCCGAGGGGCCCAGGGCTCCGGAACAGGGAAAGCAGGCTTCCAGAGCCTGGGAAGTGGGGAACCTCTGCGGGGAGGCGTGGGCCCCGATGGAAGGACGGTCTGCCCTCTGCACTGGGCCTTGTCCCAGGCCTTCCCAGTAAAAGACCACCTTCCGCCGCCCCCTCACTGGGCCAGCTGGGGGCCACCAGCCACTGCCCCACAGACCCTGAGGGAATCCAGGCCAGGTCAGCCTGGGCACTCACTTCAGGGCGCCCTCATTAACCAGACCTCACTCCCCTGCGGACACAGCCTGGCCACTGGCTCCAGACCCCCCCGAGCGTCAGGTCACTGGGGGCCCGCCGCCCTGCGCCCCAAGGCGATCCATCAACCTGCTCACCACCCCGGTGCTCCCGGACTCGGCCTTCTGCCCCCTCTCTGCCCCCTCCCCAGGCCTGGACACAGACCTCTGCTGGGGTTACATAGGCCCCTCATCCTGGCAGCCTTTCCCCTCCTGGACTCAGAAGTAGACATCAGTCTCCAAGGCAGCAAGTGCTATGCGAAAAGACAGTGAAATCTGGGACTTCCCTGGCAGCCCAGTGGTCAAGATTCCAGGCTTCCAATGCAGGGGATGAGGGTTCAATCCCTGGTCAGAGAACTAGGCCTCACGGCACGGCCAAAAAACAAAGACAGTAAGATCTGCCCCCAGCACCACGTGGCCCCTCACCTGGGCTGCTCCGTGGCCACCAGTCTCCCCTCCCACAGAGGACCCCAGCCCAGCCCCGGAAACTCTGTTGATTCCACTGTGAATTCATTCAGTGCTTTTTCATACTGTTCGTGGGGTTCTCAAGGCAAGAACACTGAGGTGGTTTGCCATTCCCTTCTCCAGGGGACCACGATTTGTCAGAACTCTCCACCATGACCTGCCCATCTTGGGGGGCCCTACTTGGCATGGCTCATAGTTTCATTGAGTTAGACAAGGCTGTGGAAAAGACCCTGATGCTGGGAGGGATTGAAGGCAGGAGGAGAAGGGGACGACAGAGAAGGAGATGGTTGGATGGCATCACTGACTCAATGGACATGAGTTTGAGTAAACTCAGGGAGTTGGTGATGGACAGGAAGACCTGGTGTGCTGTAGTCCATGGGGTTGCAAAGAGTTGGACACGACTGAGCGATGGAACTGACTCAGTGCTTCTCTGAGCACCTACTAAGCGGTTTGCAAAATGTTTGACATTGGAGCGAACCCACAGAGCCCAACCCCTGGCTTCACGGGGCTGACATTCCAGTGGGAGAGACGATGCTCAGTCAGCCCACACGTGGCTAACGTGGGTGCCAGTCCTTAGAGATAGGTCCACTCCCTCACTCCCCGGCGCCTGGCAAACCCAACGCCATGCCCCTCATGCCCCACCTGACCTGTTCTGGCCCCTGAGCTGTGAGCAGGAAGTGCCATCAATTCAGGGTCAGGGCATCTCATCACCAGTGTGAGACCCTACAGGGTATGTGTCCTTCTGCTACTGTGCCTGGCAGCGCTCCCAGCCAGTCCGGTCCCTGAAGAAGTG
Organism: Neotragus pygmaeus; assembly: GCA_006410875.1. NCBI lineage: Eukaryota > Metazoa > Chordata > Mammalia > Artiodactyla > Bovidae > Neotragus > Neotragus pygmaeus. The sequence continues at coordinate 18,569 of SJYV01001103.1, read as the reverse complement.
GGCAGAGCACCCAGCCAAGCCACGTGGACACACAGCATGGCAAGTATATGCAGTTTCCGTGTTTAAAGCCGCAGAGAGTGGGAGCTGTTTGCTCTTGCAGCGTCTCCTCCTGATGCTGATAGACACAGGGGCACAAGCTCTAGCTCCCCGAGAGCAAAGGGGGAGCTCTATTTTTCTCCACCTCAAAAGCCTGGATGTGTCAGGTTCATGCCCATCACAGGCTGGCCTGGGCTGAACTGAATTAAATTCACACACACAGACACGCACACACGTAATCATCATCTTCCTGAGGATGAGCATTGATTGAGTGTTTACTGTGTTCCAAGAACCGTGCCCAGACCTTTCACAGGACTAACACCTTTAACCTTATGACAACCGTATGAAGGANGGCGTGGGCCCCGATGGAAGGACGGTCTGCCCTCTGCACTGGGCCTTGTCCCAGGCCTTCCCAGTAAAAGACCACCTTCCGCCGCCCCCTCACTGGGCCAGCTGGGGGCCACCAGCCACTGCCCCACAGACCCTGAGGGAATCCAGGCCAGGTCAGCCTGGGCACTCACTTCAGGGCGCCCTCATTAACCAGACCTCACTCCCCTGCGGACACAGCCTGGCCACTGGCTCCAGACCCCCCCGAGCGTCAGGTCACTGGGGGCCCGCCGCCCTGCGCCCCAAGGCGATCCATCAACCTGCTCACCACCCCGGTGCTCCCGGACTCGGCCTTCTGCCCCCTCTCTGCCCCCTCCCCAGGCCTGGACACAGACCTCTGCTGGGGTTACATAGGCCCCTCATCCTGGCAGCCTTTCCCCTCCTGGACTCAGAAGTAGACATCAGTCTCCAAGGCAGCAAGTGCTATGCGAAAAGACAGTGAAATCTGGGACTTCCCTGGCAGCCCAGTGGTCAAGATTCCAGGCTTCCAATGCAGGGGATGAGGGTTCAATCCCTGGTCAGAGAACTAGGCCTCACGGCACGGCCAAAAAACAAAGACAGTAAGATCTGCCCCCAGCACCACGTGGCCCCTCACCTGGGCTGCTCCGTGGCCACCAGTCTCCCCTCCCACAGAGGACCCCAGCCCAGCCCCGGAAACTCTGTTGATTCCACTGTGAATTCATTCAGTGCTTTTTCATACTGTTCGTGGGGTTCTCAAGGCAAGAACACTGAGGTGGTTTGCCATTCCCTTCTCCAGGGGACCACGATTTGTCAGAACTCTCCACCATGACCTGCCCATCTTGGGGGGCCCTACTTGGCATGGCTCATAGTTTCATTGAGTTAGACAAGGCTGTGGAAAAGACCCTGATGCTGGGAGGGATTGAAGGCAGGAGGAGAAGGGGACGACAGAGAAGGAGATGGTTGGATGGCATCACTGACTCAATGGACATGAGTTTGAGTAAACTCAGGGAGTTGGTGATGGACAGGAAGACCTGGTGTGCTGTAGTCCATGGGGTTGCAAAGAGTTGGACACGACTGAGCGATGGAACTGACTCAGTGCTTCTCTGAGCACCTACTAAGCGGTTTGCAAAATGTTTGACATTGGAGCGAACCCACAGAGCCCAACCCCTGCCTTCACGGGGCTGACATTCCAGTGGGAGAGACGATGCTCAGTCAGCCCACACGTGGCTAACGTGGGTGCCAGTCCTTAGAGATAGGTCCACTCCCTCATTCCCCGGCGCCTGGCAAACCCAACGCCATGCCCCTCATGCCCCACCTGACCTGTTCTGGCCCCTGAGCTGTGAGCAGGAAGTGCCATCAATTCAGGGTCAGGGCATCTCATCACCAGTGTGAGACCCTACAGGGTATGTGTCCTTCTGCTACTGTGCCTGGCAGCGCTCCCAGCCAGTCCGGTCCCTGAAGAAGTGGGCAGAGCACCCAGCCAAGCCACGTGGACACACAGCATGGCAAGTATATGCAGTTTCCGTGTTTAAAGCCGCAGAGAGTGGGAGCTGTTTGCTCTTGCAGCGTCTCCTCCTGATGCTGATAGACACAGGGGCGCAAGCTCTAGCTCCCCGAGAGCAAAGGGGGAGCTCTATTTTTCTCCACCTCAAAAGCCTGGATGTGTCAGGTTCATGCCCATCACAGGCTGGCCTGGGCTGAACTGAATTAAATTCACACACACAGACACGCACACACGTAATCATCATCTTCCTGAGGATGAGCATTGATTGAGTGTTTACTGTGTTCCAAGAACCGTGCCCAGACCTTTCACAGGACTAACACCTTTAACCTTATGACAACCGTATGAAGGAGGCGCTCTTCTCCTCAGTTCCCCTAAACTCAGGAACGGAAAGGTCCAGGAACTTGCCCAGGACACACAGCCGTGATTTAAAGCCAGAGGGACGAGCTCCAGAGCCTATTTTACTCTCAGGTGAAACCTCAGCCTCCCCACGGCACAAGTGAGCCTACACACACATGTGCTCGCACACAGGATCTGACAGAGACACTGGCAGCCTCCAGGGACTTGGAGGGCTCCCCGCACGGCCGGCGGCCACGAAGGGAGAGCCAGCCCCGCTTCCCCTCTGCTCAGCCACCGCCTCCACTCCTGACCGGCGCCGCATGCCACTGCAGGCTGAAGCGGTCCATGCGGTCCATCCGGTCCATCCGTCTCCATTACAAAGGATCGGGCAGGGGTCGGGGCCAGCCCCTGAGGGTTGTGTAAATGGCTTGGCTTTGCGCAACAGCTAATTTCTAAACGTAATTATTAATTTCATGCTTATCATATGCAAACCTCTGTTTCCCAGATGAGATGAAATTTATTTAATTAGAAATTCCCTCATCAAGCCTTTTGGATCCAAGCTTTTAATTAGGATCACCAACCCCACCCGTGGCTGCCAAAGAGTGGGTTCATGGCCCCTGACTCCCCCCTCCCTGAGACCCCAGACACAGTCAGCACGGGTAGGTCCCTCCACTGTCACCAGGACCCCACTGGCCAGGTCAGGGCCCCTCAGTAGGCCCCTCACCCACCTCCCACCCCTGCAGCACGGCACCACAGTCCCAACGGGTCCCTTTTTCCTGCAGGCTGCCATGGTAGGGAAATAGCGGGGAAAGAGCCCGTATCATCTTGCAGCCGGAAGCACTGAAATGTTTAAGGTGCTGGGAGACAGAAGACATCACAGCCCTCCCCTCTTCCTGCGAAATTCACACAGCAGCCTTCTTCGGGGAGCCCCTGCCGGGTGCTAATAAAATGCCCTTTACAGCTCAGCCTAGGGCCAGCCATCAAAATGATCAACAACACTTGGCATTTGAAGAAAGCATTTTCAACACATTACCTCTGACTTCATCTCCAGCCCCCATCCTGGCCTCCCACCTCGGCCTCAGCTCACACAGCCGCAACCACACCAGCCTCCTTGCTGTTCCCTTGAACACGCCAAGCACACTCTGCCTCAGAGCCTTTGCACTGGCCGTTCCCACCGCCTGACCGCAATCCCCCCAGATAGGCATGTGGCCCACTCGCTCACATCCTTCCCTTCAAGACTACTCAGACATCACCTTCTCAGACACCCCCTATTTAACACCAATCTGGCTTTCCCCTCTCCTGCACCTTAGCTCCACCTCCCCTGCTTGAGAAAGTGAAAGTCACGTTCGACTCTTTGTGACCCCATGGACTACAGCTACCCTGCCAGGTTCCGCTGTCCAAGGACTTCTCCAAGCAAGAAAACTGGAGTGGGTTGTCATTTCCTTCTCCAGGGGATCTTCCAAAGCCAAGGATGTAAACCTAAGTCTCCTGCATTGCGGGCGGATTCTTTACCATCTGAGCCACTAAGGAAGCCTGGCTTGGATTCCCCCAAGACGATGATCACTCTCTAACATGCTCTATACTTACTTGCTTACTTCATTTATTTTTAAGTGTTATATTTATGTATTTGGCCACGCGGGTCTTAGTTGCAGCATGGGGGACCTTTGATCTTCATTGTGGCATGTGGGAGCTAGTTCCCTGACCAGGGATTGAACCTAGGTCCCCTGCATTGGGAGCACAGAGTCTTAGCCACTGGACCACAATGGAAGTCCCTTATTTCAGTTATTATCCACCTTCCCCTAAAAAGTCAGCTCCATGAATCCAGGGGCCTCTCTTTATTCCCTACTGTGTCCTCGGACTCCTGGCACAGCATCGGGCCCAGTGAACACAGGGAACACTTCACTCCCTCCACCTCAAGCTGAGGACAAGCCCAGCAGACCCTTGAGCACCCCAGATGAGTGAGGAAACTGAGGCTCAGTGCCTCAGGGCCTTGCCAAGGTCACAGAGATACAGCCACGTTTTGACTCTCACGTGGTCCGGTGCCTCATCTGGGCAACTGCGGGCACTGCTCTGCAGAAAGGGGCTGCTCCACGGCAGCGCCCTGCTCACAGACGCTGAGGGCTCCCTCCTCCCACCCCAGGGCTCAGCTCCGGCCTCTCCCGGGGCCTGCTGTGCCCTGTCCCCCTAATTTCACACTGATATCCGAGAAGGCAATCATGCGAGGGGGCCATCCCCCACCCGCCTGTCTCCCCTCCCCAGGACCCACCCAGCCTCTTAACAGGAAAGCAAGCAGACACTTGGATTAATTTCCAGGCCTGCTCTGAATTATGTTTTCCAGGAGAGAACCAGACAGATGCAGGCAACAGGCCTTTGAACAAATATTTCCCCAGAAAATGCTTCATTCAGTCCCTTGTCTCACCCTTTTAAACATTATATGTTTTCTTAGGAGCCCAGGAAAGGGGGCCCCCCCGATAAGGCATGGGGGCTGGAGAAGAATAGAGGGCGTGGAATGGAAAGCCTCCCAGGGCTGACAAAGAAGCGGCTTCTGATGCAGGCACTGAGGAATTACCGCAGATAAGAGTGCCGGGGGGAGGGGGGGGGAGCGGGCAACACAAGGGCGAGAGCAAACAAGATCCTCAAATCAGCACTTGTCCTATTTCATAAGTGAAATGTAGATCAATAAATTACACTCACTTCTGCAGGTCTTACATGCTGACTCCGTAACCTTGTCAAGAGCCATACGTGAGGGGAGGCAGAGGGACGGAGGAGCCGGGAGGCCGGGGAGGAGGGATGGAGACTGAGGGGGAGCCCTGTGGGGTCACGGCACCTACACCCTCTTTGCCTAGAAGGGTCCAAGGCCCAGGTTTCCAGAGGCGAGAAGCAGGCCGCCTCACCCTCTACCCACTACCTCACTGCGTGACCACAGGCCAGTCACCGCCCCTGTGAGCCTCAGTCTCCTCATCTGTCATATGGGCAGAGTGGTGAGAACTTGGCCTCTGTCAACCTCATTGTGGGGCTCACATGAGTGAACAGATATGAAAGCCTGGAAAGAGACACAAATATCTGAGCTGCCGGGAGCTGTTGTTATGCATCTGAGTCAGACGGTGCAGCAGCTACTGACACAGACATTCCTGTTGGCTCTCCCCGCTCCCGGAGAGAGGAAACGTTCACTCTGATTGACATGAGAGGCTGAGGCTCAGAGGACAGGGTCACATCCCACCCCGGCCCAGCTGACGGCCAAGCAGGGCTCTCTCTGTGCCATGAGGCTGCCTGTGAGCCCGGGAGCTGGGCAGCACTGGGCACCAGGCCATGCCCACATGTCCAAGGGCCAGGGGCTCGGGACCAGCCCAAGGTGCTGCTGTACCCCAGGGGGCCAAGCTGAGGGTGAGGCTCAGCAGGGACCCCACACCTGGAACAGCTGGGCCAGGACCGGGCGCCCTGCAAGCCAGGCAGAGCGGCGGCAGGCGGACGCTGCACAGGTGTGACTGGAATCCGAATGGGCCCAGGGGCTGCCGTCTCAGGAGCACCCATTCCAAGCCAAGCATCCCACGGGGACTCTCTCATTTAACGTGCATACCACAACCCCACGAAGCAAAGGCTATTATTACCTCCATTTTCCAGATGAGACCACTGGGGCCCAAGAAAATACGGAAACAAAATCACACAGCAAGACTTCCTTGGGGTCTAGTGGCTAAGAATCTCCCTTCCGATGCAGAGGACACAGAGTCCAATCCCTGGTCAAGGAACTAAGATCCCACATGCCAGGGGGCAACTAAGCCCGTGCTCTGCAACGAGAGAAAGCCCGTGCTCTGCAACAAGGAAATCGCATGCTGCAATGAAGACCCAGAGCAGCCAAAAGTGAAAGAAGATCACACAGCAAGTGGCAAAGCGCGATCTGAACTCGAGTCTGTCCGACTCTAGCATGCGGGTTCTCCCGCCCCTGGCATGCCCTCTGCTTTCGTTGCCAATCTTCTGCCCTCTGCCCACACCGTCCACCCCCCTGAGAAGCAGCCAGGACAGGGAGCCGAGAGTCCTTGCTCTGGGCCTTTCCTCATCACGTCTCTGAGTCTCAGCTTCCACGTCTGTTCCATGGAGGTTTAATGACCCCCTGGGCTTGCAAGGTAAGGGCAGAGGCCGGGACCTCCATAATGTGGGGGTGACATCCAGAAGCCTGGTCCACAGCACCCGCTGAGCCACCCCCCAAGCTGCGGGAGTCGGGGGCAGGGCCGGGACAACCTTGTGAACAGGGTGCCTCTGGAGCATCTGGAAGGACCTGTCTGGTGGGCAGTGATGGGGACGTGGCCGAGGGGGTGAGGTCAACCACGGCACCTGCCCAGTGTCCTACCAAGTCAGGTTAATGTGCTGTGCTGCGTGGAATACAAGGCTCTGTATTAATATAATATGATATAATGGGACATGTGAACACTATTGAACACACGAGCCGATAAAAGTCACACAGCGCCATCACTCCAGGTAATTTATGTCACAGCCCGGCCACCGCCAGGCTGGCAGGGAGGAGGTCCCACTGGAGCAAGGGGGCCTGAGTGACGGGCAGAGCGGGGAAGGGGCCGGCCAAGTGCAGCCATTCAGCCAAGACCACAGGCAGGCTAGCGGCGGCCACTCACAGAGCGTCAGCTCTCCCTGCTCCCTGCTGTCCGTCCCCAGCCCAGACCCAGCGCTGCCTCCCACCGGCCCTGGGGCAGAGCCAGCTGCTGAGAACCCAGCCTGCAGGGCACCGCCTACCTCCAAGGACCTCCTCCATTTCTGCTGCCCACCCCCACCTCCCCGCTGTCCTCAGGCTCTGGGGGCGCCTGCGCTGACCCATCTCTCACCAGCGCCCTCAGGAAGGAGGCCATGCCACCCCAGGGGCCCTCTAGGAGGACATTTGCTGTGGAAGTCCCATCTCCAGCTCCACCTCCACCCCTCCTGGGCCCCGGCAAGGACGGAGGTGATACGCGCCTCTCGTCCCTTCGCGCATTCATTCAGAGTATACTCACCGAGCACTCACTCTGCCCCATGCCACGGTAGACACCGGGCAGACCACAGTGAGCAAACGCAGACCAGCCCCTGCCCTCATGCAACAGAGTCCTGCGGGAGAGATGGTCTCTCAGGATACACATAGCAACATATCCAGAGTCTGAGACGTGCTGGGAAGAGGTCTGGGGCCCGTGAGAACCTGGAATAAGGCCCTGAATCCGCTTAGGGCAGCCCCCTGAGCAGGAGGCGTGAGTTGACACCTGAAGAATAGGTAGGCAACACCCAGATGAAGAAGGAAAAACAGCCCCGATGGAAGATGAGGCAAGTGCAAAGGCCCTGTGGCCAGGAGCCCCAGGCTGGTTCAAGACAAGGCAGACACACAGAGAGGACGCAGGAGNGAGCGCCCCGCCCGCAGGGAGAACGGCAGCCCAGGTGTCAGCGTCCCCTACCCCGGGCTGGCTGCGTTTCCCCTCTCCTCACCCAGCTCCCCGCCCGGTTCAGGCCTGGGCCTAACCCTGGCTCTTGAGGCCCCCTCCCCAGGCTCCCACCACAAAGGGACACCTAGGATTTGGGGGAAGGAGAGTCTATAGCAGCAGAGGGAGGGCTGGTCCTCCCCCAGGGGAACAGCCCCTGACGTCACCCTCAGCAAGTGACCCTCAGGTCACTTGCCACACCTCCTCCCCCTTCACCCCTCAGTGTCATCCAGCCTGCTCTGGTAACACCAGCACCAGCACAGCCTAAGCACCTGCTAAAGGCTTTGCCTACATTATCCCTGCTGCCAGATGAGGACCTGCACACTCCTTTCAATTCAGTTCAGTTCACTCAGTCGTGTCCGACTCTTTGCAACCCCATGAACTGCAGCACGCCAGGCCTCCCTGTCCATCACCAACTCCCGGAGTTCACTCAGACTCATGTCCATCGAGTCCGTGATGCCATCCAGCCATCTCATCCTCTGTCGTCCCCTTCTCTTCCTGCCCCCAATCCCTCCCAGCATCAGAGTCTTTTCCAGTGAGTCAACTCTTCGCATGAGGTGGCCAAAGTACTGGAGTTTCAGCTTCAGCATCAGTCCTTCCAAAGAAATCCCAGGGCTGCTTCTATCACCAGTCACATGCACAACTGGTATTGTTTTTGCTTTGGCTCCATCCCTTCATTCTTTTTGGAGTTATTTCTCCACTGATCTCTAGTAGCATATTTACAGATGCATAAACTGAGGCTCAGCAAGGGCTGCACAGTGAGCATGGGGCCAGTCTCACCAAGCCTACCTGATGGCCAAGAGGAAGGAGAGCAGAGTAGTAGAAAGGTAAAAGTGGTGACAAGCGGTACAAAGATGCAGCCGCCGGGGCTCCTCCCCGAGCGCCCCACTGACTAGCTGGTGACCTGGGGAAGCCGCTTAGCTTCTCTGTGCCTCAGTCCTACATCTCTAAAACGAGGATACACGCCACACGCCTACCCTGGGTACGTGCTGTGAGGACTGGGGCAGACCCTGACGCAAGAAGTGTGCTGTCTGAATGCTGGGATTACTGTACCCCAACAACCTCTTCAGGAGAACCCCTCATTCGCTCCTCAAACATTTGCGAAGCGAGACTTCTTGGAACAAATCTCTAATAACAGCCAACAGGAGGACATGGAGGTACATTTTAACAGGGAACAAAACCTTAAGCGAAAAGGATTCCATAGAGGAGCTGGAGGTATTTGGAGGGTGGAAAAGCCCCCAGTGCTGGAAAAGACTGAAGGCAGGAGGAGAAGGGGACGACAGAGGATCGGATGGTTGGATGGCATCACCAACTCAATGGACATGAGTTTGAGCAAGCTCCGGGAGATGGTGAAGGACAGGGAGGCCTGGTGTGCTGCAGCCCACGGGGTTGCAGAGTTGGACACGACCTAGCGACTGAACAATAACAGCGAAACCCAACCAGGTATCCTATGCAGTGTCCCCGGCTGCTCAGGTTAAAGAATCTGCCTGCAGTGCAGGAGACCTGGGTTTGATCCCTAGGTCAAAAAGGTCCCCTGGAGAAGGAAAGGGCAACCCACTCCAGTATTCTTGCTTGGAGCATCCCACGGACAGAGGAGCCTGGTGTGCTACAGTCCATAGGGTCGCCAAGAGTCTAACATGACTTAGTGACTAAACACATCTAGGTGGCCCAGGGCTCACCACAATGCTGGGCACTGGGAGCCAACGGTGGGCAGTGACTGCAGCCCACAGCAAGGTGAGCTCGGCCACACTCACCCCCACAGCCAGAGGCTCACGCAGGCTCTGCAGACCGGGCCACCCTGCTGTCATCGCAGACTCTGGGGAGACCTAGGGGTGCCCTGCTCTCCATGAGTCCATTCAGCTAAGATTTCCCGAGGGCCCCCATGGGCCTGGCCTCCACTGGGGTCCTGTAGGTGCTGCTTACAGGCCAGCAGCTGATGGCGTCTGCTCATCTACTCAGTTCCGAGGGGGTAGCTCAAGAGCAGTCCTAGACAGTGTGTACATGAACAGGCACGGCTGCATGTCCATAAAACTTTAAGGATGCTGAAATTTGAATTTCACATAATTTTCCTGTGTCATGACTTGTTGCTTTTGTTTTTTTTCCAACCATCTGAAACACGGAAACCATTCTCAGCTCATGGGTTGTCCAGAAACAGGCAGCAGGCCAGAGGAGAAGCCAAGAGAAACAGGGAAACGAAGAAACACAAAGAAAAACGAAGAAAAACGTGACTACAAACTGTGGTGAAGGCAATGACGCGGAAGACGTGAAAATAAGATAGAATAACTGGGGGGTGGAGGGTGTTCCTCTGAAGACAGTCCATTTGAACTTTAGGTTGAATAAGAAGGATCAGCACCAGAGTAGGAGGAGGCTATTACAATGTCCCGCTGTAGAGGGGAAAGCAGGTGCAAAGGCCCTGCGGTGGGAAAACAGCCGGTGTTTTCAAGCAACATAAAGCAGTGGGACGGGTGCAGAGTGCACCCAGGAGAGGCTGAAAGATGCGGTCAGGGCACCAGGTATCACAGGGTCTCTCAGACTGGCCAGCAGCGTGGAGGCTTGCATTTTAATCAAAGAGCAACACAGAGCCAAGGAAAAGTTTAAGTGGGGGGGTGAGCTGGTTGGATTTGACCTTGAGGAAGATCATTCTGGCCACTGAGCAAAGGTTTGGCTGTGGAAAGACCTATTTGGAAGCAGGGAAAGGGAAGAGAGGTTTCAGCAGGGCCCAGGCGAGAGTACCCGTGGTGGGGAGTCCCCAGGACATGTTCAAAAGGAGAGCCCACAGGCTGTGTGACAGCAAACAGAAGGAGGTCAAAATGCCATCAAGGTGTCTGCCTGGGCCCTAGAAAGATGAAGCTGTCTTCATGGCAGACAGGCAGGCCGCGGGAGAGGGGGCGGACCCTCTCCAAAGTTACCCTGCTTGTGCAACGCAACATTTTGAAGACACAAAAGCCATGTCCTCAACAGAGCATCGGTATCAGCTGAGCCACGTCTCCCCTTGGCTGGCCTGGTCAGCCAAGCACCCAGCAGGCAGCTTCCTCTAACGCACCGTCGTATTGTGTCTCAGTCGCTTCTGACTCTCTCGCAGCCCCATGCACTGGAGCCCACCAGGCTCCTCGGTCCGTGGGATTTTCCAGGCAAGAATACTGGAGTGGGTTGCCATTTCCTCCTTCAAGGGATCTTCCCAACTCAGGGGTTGAACCCATGTCTCCTGCATCAGCGAGCGGATTCTTTACCACTGCACCACCTGGGACGCCCAAGCACCCCAAACCCTCACAGAACTTCCATCCCCAGGAGGGACAGGCCCTCGCAGGCCAGGCTGGCATGGCCCACAGAGGACCAACGTCTTGCATCCCTGATCCTGGCCCGGCCTCTCCTAGGAAGCGGGACACTTGCCCCCGCCTGCTGGCTGGCATCCCCTCCCCCCTCTCTCCTGCCGGCCCCTTCCTGCCCTCCCTCCACTCCAGCCCATCCCTAGTGCTCAGGCCCCCCTGTGGCAACAGCAGAAAACCCTCATTATCTGCGAGTTATGCTGGCCACTCAGGCTCCACACTGCACGGGGCCTGGCAGATGGTGGGGCCTCTCCAGGATCAGCCTCAAAGGTCACCGTCTGTCCCTGCCCACCCAGTCCAGCCTCTTCCACATCAACGGAGTCCCTCATGCTGACTTAAAGTCCGGCTACAAGCTGTGCAGTGACATTTCCTGCGGGCTGACTGTGTGCCAGGCACCAACCAGGCAAGTCTTTTCTGGACATTAACCCTTAACTCCTACACCTGGCTGAGGAGACCACTATCACCTCATTTTACAAAGGAGCAAATTGAGGCACAAACAGGCTAAACGATTTGCCAAGATGACAAAAGTTTTCTGGCCCCAGTGTCCAAATTCTTTTTTTTTTTAATTTATTTACTTATTTGCTGGGTCTTAGTTGCAGCACTTGGGATCTAGTGCCACAACCAGGGATCAAACCTGGGCTCCCACATGAGGGGTGCAGAGTCTTAGCCACTGGACCACTGGGGAAGTCCCTCCAGTGTCCAATTTCTTAATCACCATGCTAGCTCATATTCCCATCTTCAAGCCTCAGTTGTTTTTTTCTCCACTTCGAAAATGAGGAACTCAATGCAATTATTTCTGGATCCTTCTGAGCTCTTATAGGGTCAAGGATTCGAAAACTGCTTTCTTCCAGGGCACTTCCTATGTTCTTTCTCCTCCCAGAAATATTGCTTTCAGGAAAAGATCGGATTGGCTCATTCATACTATGGTGTAAATGACTGATACAGTGATTGGATGTGGTGGACACGGTGAGGTAACTCTGGTGGCACAGAGATTCAAACCCAGACCTGACTGCTTTCAGAACCTGGGCTGTCCCCACAACATACTACACAAGTCACTTCCTCTGGGTTAGGCTGTCCTCCAAAATGTATTCCTTACCTCCATCAATATTCCCTGTCCTAGGAGAATGAAGCCAAAATGAAGATGAAAGCGGGGGTGGGAATAGAAGGGTAAAGGATACAAGCTGTCAGACCCACAGCTCCCCAAAGTCAGAGCTTCTGATCCCGAACGAAGGCCTAGGTTCGAGGCCCTGTGGCTCTGCAGAGGCAGTCTGGGACCCGACCCCCAGCTCTGGCCTGTCATTCCATCAGGGCTCAGTGTCCACTGCTGTTGGACGCAAGTTGCCCCTTCAAGCTCTGGCAGGTGTGAATTTTGTTCATACCCTGGCTTTGATGGAACCCTATGAGCATTCTCCCAGCAGGAAATCACCCTCTCTGAGCTGCGCACCAAAAATCTACCTCGTGGGGGAAGGAGAGAGCTGTAAGCACAGCCTCTGGGGGAGTTCCCAGCAGGCCCCACTAATGGCCTTGGTGGAGCAGGCTGGGCACGGCGGTGCCCTCTCAAACAGACCCCTGGCACGGCAGCTTCCCCAACCCCGAGAGGCCCCTCCCTCACCCTTTCCTGTCCAAGGCTCTGCTCCTGACCTCCTTCCCCAAAGTTCAATCTTTTTGCCTCTGTAAATGGCTTTTCAGTTTCTCACCCAGCCTCTCATTTCTATCAGTTTAATTATTGAGGAGCCCTCTTGTCGCCAGCCTGGAACATTAACACTATTAAAAGGGACCCAGGGACTTCGGACCACAGCCAGCTGTCTCCCTCTGGCTCTCTCCCCAACCCCCACCACTCCCCCACTTTCCTTTCCCAAGAGCGCCCTCTGTTCCCCCCTTCCTTCCCCCAAGCCTCTCCTTCCCAGTCCCATCTTAGTCTCTGTGAGCCTGGGGGTCTCCTGACTCCCACTCCCACCCGCTCATCTCCCTGTGATCTCAGGAGGTGCCGACAAAACAGAGGCCACGGTCACACTCACGTGTGGCCGGATGGTCTAGGGAAAAGGAACACCCAGGGTCCCCCAGCAGCTGAGGCCCTTTGGCCCCAGGCCTCCTCACCAGAGACCTTTCCATTCTAGCGGGGGTCAGCTCAGAAGTTGCAGCCCGCTCCCGCAGGGGACCTCCCAGAACCTGCTTCAAGGCCTGATGCTGACAGCCACCCTTCTTAGACCTTTTCTCCAGTGAAGCCCCTCAGCTCCTTTGATCTCTCCCACCTCCCTATAAAGTGGGTACTGGCTCTCTTCTGGGAGACAGTGGGGAGGGACTCTCACTGATGTCCTAGCCCCAAGGGCCTGACTGCGTTGTTTTAACATTTTTACAAAATGCTTTTTAACATTTATTTGTATCTGTTTTATTTCATTTGGTTGCACCAGGTTTGGGTTGTGGCACATGGAACCTTCCGTCGTCTTTGCAGCATGCAGAATCTTTAGTTTTAACTTGCAAACTCTTAGTTGTAGCGTATGGGATCTGGTTTCCTGGCCATGGATGGAACTGGGGCCTCCTGCATAGGGAGGTCAGAATCTTAGCCACTGAACCACCAGGGAAGTCCTTATAAAACACATTCTAACACACCCAGAGTCACTGCAGCAGCCCCACCTGTGGTCTGGCCCTCTCATAGGTGGGGGGTTGTGCTCACTCAGACAGGCAGGCCTCTGCTCCATGACACCTGCTGGCCCAGGCCACCTCCCCTCCCAGCCCCGGGGCAGGCAGGCTGAAAGGGTGACTCAGCTGGCCCAAACCTCAGTAGGCCCAGGGCTGGGACCACTGAGCCCTGCTCCCTCTCCCCTCTGGGTCTGTCCTCCTCACTACAGAATTGGGCAGAGGGGCTGGACCAGGTTCCCAGTCCCCACTCCACCAACGAATGACCACAGCAACACTGCTCCCCAGGGGTTGTTCAAACTGTCCACTGCCAAGGCAAAGTTTCCTTCAAGTCTCCTTCTGCATCGTGATTTTGCATCCTTCATGAATACATTTGTTTTTAAAATTAAAATAGTGTTTTCATCCAGATCATTAAGCAAAACCAACACTCCAGGAAGAAGGCCCCAAGTCAAGGGCTGCACAGCACCCATGGCCCAGACCAGCCCGTGGCAAAGTTCCAACCCCGCTACACTAGACAGGACAGCCAACACGGGACACTCACAGCATTGACCCCACTTCTGCCCCAGTCTCCCCAGAAATGCCCCCAAGTACTAGTGCATCATGGGACTGGGCAAATGGGTTCCAGAAAGGCCCAGGAGAGAGGGCTCCAGCCTCAGCACTTCCCACCCTGCATGAGGCCAAGAAGGCTCTCTGTCCATTCCCTAACTCTGGAGACTTTGAGGAGACAAGGAGCCAACTCCAGAGGCCAAGAGTCTAACATGAGGGTGAAGGAGGGACACAGAGGCTCCCTTTGCGCCTTCCTTCCTTCCCCTCACCCTGTTCTCTTTATCTCTCTCTCTCTCTCTCTCTCTCTCTCTCTCTCTCTCTCACACACACACACACACAGCAAACGAGGAGGCTCCCAGAGAGGAGCGGGCATATAATTATTGGTAAAATGCTTGTAATGTTTTTCTCTCTACCCGGTAGCTTTCAGTTGTTTTAGCAGCTTAGCGAAGCACTTGGCTCCAATTGAATTGCAAATCAGCAGCTCCTGCCCCTGGAAGAGAGGAAGGGGGGCGGCAGAGAGGGGGCAGGGAGGGACTCCAGAAGGGAGAAAGGTGTGCAAGGAAGAGGGGCGGAAGGAAAGGAATGAGCCGGGGAAGCTCCGTTGGGGACCCAGGGCACCAGAGACGGGACCACCCGCTCCTCCAGGCCTTTCTTGTCCACAGCTCCAGTCACTGTGGGCTGAGAGCTAATGCCTCATGCAAAAAACCAGGACACATTTTCTAACTATAATCCTGAGGTGGAGCGGGAGGGCCACACGGGGCTTTCTCAACTACCCAGAGGAAAAAAACAGATCTTTCTTGGGAATTGCAATTATTGGAAAACAATGTCAAAACAAAAGTCTTGCTTTTTCTCCCTGGCAATCTCCAACATTCACACTTCCAGTCTGTGTCTATCTTTTAACCTGTGTACCTTTCTATCTACCTATATTTCTGTCCATCCATCTGTCTGGGGCTTTTTTTATATCTCTGTCCGCCTGTCTCCTCCTCCCTCCTGTTGTTCAGCAGCACTTCCTTTCCCTCCTGGTTCAGATTTCCCCGCAGAGGAGCAGAGTTGATCAAAAGGCTGCCTGCAGCAGGTGCTGTTTCAGCACCACGGTCAGCTCCGCCGAGCTGGGACCTTCTCTCAGACCACAAGCAAGTCAGCCCCAGATTCTCACACACCGCTGTGGGTATTGGGGGGCAACACACTCTCTTCCTGAGTCTCAGGAAGAGAAGAGGAGAAAGGAGCTGGGCGGGCACTAACCTTGAAGAGGCGAAGGATGTTGGCCACCATGATGGAGACGGAACTCCCGGAAGCACCAATGACGCCCACCACACGCTCAGGTTTGGTGATGATGGGCGGGCCACCACTGCCACAGCGGACCTCCGTGCCGTCCTTCTCGATGAGCGCCCGCACAAAGGTCAGCGACTGCTCCAGGGCATGGGTGTCCCTGGAGCAGGTGTCCAGAATGCGGGCACCCAGCGTGATGTTGGGCAGCAGGTCCGGGTCATTGTTGATGCGATCCAGAGCAAACAGCATGGCCTCAAGCCGGTGGATGCCCTTCTCCTTCTTGAGTTCTCCACAGGCCTTGCCCTCCGAGCCCCGGCCGTGCACTGGGAACAGGCCTCCCAGAGTGATGTCCCCGTCTATGCGGATGGAATTCATGTGGGGGTGGCCTTTGGGCTTCCCCAGGGAGGAGGGGACCCAGGGCCCAGAAAGGCTGAGGAGCAGGCAAAGGGGCAGCTGGGCCCACCACCAGCCCCAGCCCCTCTTCCCAGGCATCTCGGAAATCCCTAGAAACCCATGAATGGCAGGCCTCTCTCCTAGCCTTGGCAGGCCCCAGGCCCCACGGCCTGGACGAGCATGGGCACAGCGGCCCCCACCAGTCTCTCCAGGGCGGCTTAAGCAGCAGGGTGGCTTCAGCAGCAGGGTGGCTGAGGGCGGCCAATGGGCAGAACCGTGCTGGTGCTCCTCGGGCCCCGGCGACGCTCAGTTGTGGAATAGGCTGCACTCAGACAGCAGGGAGTAGCTGGGGTGCAGCAAAGCTCTGGTCTCGGTCCCCACGTCCCGCAGGCCTGTTCTCAGTGGATGACCGTGAAAGGTGGAGAGTGCTCCAAGCTGGGCAGATCTTGGCATCAAGGAGAGAACAGCTCCGGAGCTCTCCTCTTACCAACCTGAGAAAGAGAGAGAGAGAATCAGAGAAGCCCGAGAAGACATTAGCTATTCTCATCTTTCATCAGGAGCCTGGGAGCAGGAGATGCTGGAGGCTGTGGTCAGACGCCACAGACCTCCTGAACTTGGCTTCCTCTCCATTGCCGCTCGACTTTTGTGCAGATGAGAGAACTTAAGGCAGAAACTGGGTCATGTCTGAAGGTTCCTGGTGACCACTGCCGCCAGACCAGAGGCCTCAGAGAACACACCTGCAGGAGACCTCCGGAGACCTGGGAAGAAGAGGGGTCTCCTCTCAACAGGCACCCACAGGAAGGAGTAAGCACACAAAAACCGGCCCCACTGGACACAACCCATTTCAGAGATGGGAACACTGAGGCCTGAAGCAGGAGAGCACTTGGCCCAAGTCACACAAGGTACGAACAGCAGAACACCGCCTGGAACCCAATGCCCGGCCCCCAGTTCTGGAACCAGACACACAGGCTCTTTGAGGACTCGGAGATGAGGAAAGAAAACAGGGCCTCAGAAGAAGTCAGGCTGGGAGCCGCTCAGTCTGATGGCCAAGAGAAGCTGGGGCTGGCAGAGCTGGGGAGGGTGAAGCCTCCATTTCCACCCCAGCCGCCCTGCTACCCCGCTAGAGGGTCAGCGGAGGCTCTTTTTCTCTTGCTGGGCCCCCCGCCCCACCCCAGGGGTCTTTATATCTCTCCATTTCTCTTCGCCACTTCCTCCCTCTGAGAGCAGGCTCAGGTTCTGGCCTGAGCTAGTGCACATTATTATGATGACCGTCATTATTATTGTTGTTGTGATTAAATATTTATCTGCGAGGGGAGAAGAGAGAACACCAGCTCTTCCTCATTCTCATTGCTAATCTGGGCTAATTTCCCCAGGGCTTCCTTCCCGGGGCCCAGCCTTCCCTCGGTGCCAGCAACTTTCCTCCCCTCGACTTGGGAGGCCCCGGGGAGAGAGGCTGAAAGCTGAGTCAGGGCGGGGTCGGGGGTTGGGGGGCAACCTCAAGGCCCCCTTCCCAGTGCATCCGTCAAATGAAGACCAGCAGCCGCTGGCCTGATCTGTACCTCGGTCTCCCCAATCATGTGAAAGAGCCTGTGTCTGGGTTGGGAGGCTTCTCTGGAGACCTGGTCCCTCCATGAAGACCAAGTTGGGGGCTCAGAGCCACCATACCCACCAGAGGCTTCCAGGGCTCTGAAAGGGGCAGGGAAGCATGGGAGACCACTCCCCAGGATCCAGCCTTGGCTCCTGGGCTTCTCCAGCGAGCACCTTTTGGATGCTCACCTCACATCTTGCCCCTCATCCAAATGCTGCCCCCTCCATTAACTCCTCAGAGGCCAAGAGGAGGGCTCGTAATTCTCCTCAGCAGCCTTCTGCAGGTGACACAGTCTCCCAGAGGGACCAGGTGTCTCCCCACTCAAGGCAGGTGAGGATTCAGATCCAGCGCCAGTCACGCTGAGGGCTCCTGGGGAGAACCCAGTGACCTAGGGCTGGGTGTCAGCGCTCTGGGGAGGGCTGAAGATCTGTCAAAATACAGGCAAGGGGCAGCTACACCTGTGCAGACCCCTCAAGAGCACTCACACCTCCGTGAGAGTTATCTGAGGCCTCTCCCAGGTGGCTCTGGGGAGTGTGGGGTGCTGGCTGCCAAGGCCGGTTCTAGACAATTCCGACAAGAAAGAGCAGGAGTCCTGGACCACCCTGCAGTCCCACTGCTGCCCTGCTGGAGGCCACGCTTGTCCCCCAAGGAGTCCTCAGTTTCAACATCTGTAAAATGGATGGGCTGGAGTAAGACGCAGTCTGGAGGCCATCCTGGCCCTGTGGGGGCATTTCAGTCATCACCATGAAGTGAGGGAGTCACCTACTAGCCTGCAACCAGGCAGGGAGGTGGGCAGGACAGTCCATGAGGAAACACAGTATTGCCCCAGTGCCAACAGTGCCCCACAGAGAAATAACAGCAAAGGACGACCCAGCGCGGTGCGCCAGGCACCAGACAAGCACTCTGCCTGCATCGTCTCAGGCAACACATCCCTGTGAGCCAGGTGGGATTTTTAGCCCCGTTGCATAGATGATGAAGCTGAGGTACCAAGCCTCACATGGTGAGACAGCCCAGGAACACAGAGCTGGCGTAGCACCCCACCCCTGACCGCCCCACCACGTTGGCCTGCCAGAGGGTCTCTCAGGCCCTGCCCGGCCCTGGCATCCTGGGAGGTCAGGGGTGGTTTTTTTTTTTTT
>SJYV01001097.1:0-10306 GCA_006410875.1 Neotragus pygmaeus | reverse complement strand
GGAGGAGAAGGGGACGACAGAGGATGAGATGGCTGGATGGCATCACTGACTTGATGGACGTGAGTGTGATGAACAGGGAGTCCTGGCGTGCTGCAATTCACGGGGTTACAAAGAGTCTGACACGACTGAGTGACTGAACTGAACTGAAAATAGCCTCTAATAATTATCTTGAGCATCTCTCTCCCAATATGAAATGTGCCAATGGGTCATCCTATAAACATCCAAGGGATCTGGGTTCTATTTTAAGCTTCAGTGGTATACAACTGAAATTTATTCTAAAAAAGAACATTAGCTAGGTATACATCTATAATTTTGTCCAAATGTAAAATGATAGGTAAAATTCATTCTATAACCTTATATGAGTGATACTATTTATTGCTATTTTTGTTGTTTAGTTGTTAGGTCTTGTTCAACTCTTTTGCAACCCCAGTGGTCTACAGCATGCTAGGCTCCTCTGTCCATGGCATTTCCCAGGTAAGAATACTGGAGTGGGCTGCCATTTCCTCCTCCAAAAGATTTTTCCAACCCAGGGATTGAACCTGAGTCTCCTGCATTGCAGGAAGATTTTTTATGGTTGAGCCATGAAAGAAGCCTGAGTGATACTATCATGGTATCACTATTGTTGTAGAATTTGCACAGCATCCATTATTTGGCCGGTCTTCATATTTTGTTGTAGTTGTTTATTAAAGAATATCATACTAATTCATCAATTTATCCTGTTACAGTGAGTTTCTGCAAGAATGATGGAGGTAAGATTAACTCTATAAAGACATATTGAAACAGTACAGAACATCTTCCAGCCCTATTAGGACATGATCATTTATATAAATACATTTAATGAGTCTCACCAGAAAAAAAGATAATCAATCTAAATATACATATTTTGAAAACCAAATCATGTCACTATTTATCTAGCCCTGTTCAAGATAGATAGAAGCAACCCCAACACTATGAGAAATTTCTCAACAATGAGAAAGTCTTCACTGAAAGTCTTTTGTTATTCACTTACTAAGTTGTGTCCACCTCTTCGTGACCCCGTGGACTGCAGTACACCAGGCTTCCCTGTCCTTCACAATCTCCCAGAGTTTGTTCAGACTTATGTTCATTGAGTCAGTGATGCCATCCAACCATCTCATCCTCTGTCATTCCCTTCTCTTCCTGCCCTCAATCTTTCCTATCATCACAGTCTTTTCAATGAGTTGGCTCTGCATCAGGTGCCCAAATATTGGAGCTTCAGTTTCAGCATTAGTTCTTCCAGTGAGTATTCAGAGTTGATTTCCATTAGGGTTGATTGGTTTGATCACCTTGCTGTCCAAGGGATTCTCAAGAGTCGTCTCCAGCACCTGTGGTAACATGTTATGCTTCCTCAGGGCTTAACAGAAACATCTCAGCCATCCATTCCATTATTACTACAAGTAGCACATCAAGGTTGCTTGGGAATATAAGGAAAAAATACCTCAAACACTACAAACTCAAAATATATTGATCTGAATAAGACAGAGGTTTCTTACTCTTTCACAGAGCAGGCCAGATGTGACCCATTCAGGTCTGGTGGATCCTCTCTACCATCCTCTACCAGGGCTTCAGGGTTCCCACATACCTCAATCAAACCAGTCAATTTTAAAGGAAATCAACACTGAATATTCATTGGAAGGACTGATGCTGAAGCTGAAGCTCCAGTACTTTGGCAACCTGATGCAAGCATCAGACTCATTGGAAAAGACTGTTACGCTGGGAAAGATTGAAGGCAGGAGGAGAAGGGAGTGACAAAGGATGAGATGGTTGGGCAGCATCACTGGCTCAATGGACATGAGTTTGTGCAAACTTGGGAGATAGTGAAGGACAGGAAAGACTGACGTGCTGCAGCCCATGGGGTTGCAGAGTTGAACACGACTCAGTGACTGAACCACAACAACATTCCCCAATCAGAATCAGGACAAAAAAGGTGTCTAGGACGTTTGAATTGACCTTGAAGGAAATGACATGGAAATCCTGTATCTCTTTTGCCCATAGCCAACTGGTCAGTAATTTGCTGAATGGAGGTAAAGAAGTGTCACTCCTAGCTGGATGGGAGAGTTTTCTTCCTAAAAAGGACAGAAAGACTACTAGGAAGAAGTTATTAGTTTCTATCATAGACCAACTCTGGCCATCCTAATACTCATATGCAGTTTTTCTGTACATATGGAACACATTCCCACACTATATTTCCTCCAACTCAAAGTCTTGGGACTCTGAGTGGTACATGTCCTTTCCATCAGGACTTTTCAGGGACCTGCAGACTAACACATAACTCTCTCTCCCTCCCATTCTCTCAATTCAACACACACACACACACACACACACACACACACACACACACACACACACTTATGGGCTCACAGGCAAAAGTAGAGACAGAACAGGATAATGGCCATAACATCTCCTATTCGTAAAAAGATGGCACATGCCCAGCAATGAATGGTCCTCAGCTATAAACCCTACTGGGAGTCTTTATAGAGACCCCCTCATCCTGGAAGGACAGGCACTGTCTTGGTTGGAACTTGGTTCTGTCCACCAGGAGGCACCGCCTTGTCAGTCACTCTCTGCGGCCACTGGCACTGTTCTCTAGATGGTTTTCTCTCATTCACCATCATGGTGGCCCCATAACCAGAGAAGGAGATGTCAGCAAATAGTCCAGCTTTCTGATGGTACATGNCCACCAGGAGGCACCGCCTTGTCAGTCACTCTCTGCGGCCACTGGCACTGTTCTCTAGATGGTTTTCTCTCATTCACCATCATGGTGGCCCCATAACCAGAGAAGGAGATGTCAGCAAATAGTCCAGCTTTCTGATGGTACATGTTTGGTAGGGAGGGAAGGGCTGCTTTAGAAAAAATAAGCTTTTGTAGGCCAGACCTGCGACTTCTTTGGCAGAACAATTCCTTCAAAGTTGTGATAGGCTCTTATGGGCTTGCTCCTGCCAAGTTCCAAGTGCAATAACCATTCCTAAAGGTCTCCTTAGAGCACACATCTTAAGTGGAGTGACTTTTGTTTTATTTACTCCCCCCTATATTTTCTGTTTCATGACTGCTACCCTAAGGCCACTTGAAACAGTCAGCTTGGGAGGGAAAGTGAAGCCTTTAATAAGATCCTTGCCTCTGAGTTGCTTCCTGGTCTGAATGTGGTGTCTTACCAGATTTGTGAGAAAAGTTCTAAAATACAGATTTTCCTTTAGAACTTTGCTACAGAAGAGTTGACTTTTCCAACCTGGCAAACCCCCAAATTTAACTTGCACATCATAGGCAGAAGCAGATTTATGTTTCTTCCCAGCTCTGCTTCCAAACTGGGAAATTTTTCTCTACTTTCATCTCTCTCTTGTAAAAACCAGAAGGTCAGGAAGGGTGGCAGTGAGGAGATACCTCTCGTCCAAGGTAAGGAGCAGCAGCTGCGCTTTGCTGGAGCAGCCATGAAGAGATACNGAGGGAAGTTTATGACCTGTGTTTCAGATGCAGACAGTGAGACTCAGTCCCACTTCCACTACTAACTGATGGGGCTGGACTCCCAGTCCAAGCCTTTCCATGTGTCTGTCATCAGCAGGACAGATAACTGGGTGAGAATGAGGAGGCTCGGGTGAGAGTGCAGCCGCACAGATTGACGTCATCCTGGGGCCTCTGCAGCTCCCTGAACCACAGTGATGCCAAGAAAATCAGATGAGTGGTTCCCATGACGTTGGAGGCGTAGTGGTGGGCTGAGGCTGGCCTTGTTGCCCCAGGCCGCGCGCAGCACTGCACCCCGGGCTGCTGCCAGGCCCCTGACCCCAGAAGATGAGCTGGCACGGCGGCAGTGCTGCTGGAAGCCCTCCTCTCCGTACGTGCAGCTGGGAGAGAAGGCTGGGGCTCAAACACTGCATCGGGTGTTCCGAAGACCAGCAGGTTTGGGAAGCCCCAGACTCAATGCCACCTGAGGCACTTTCTAAGCCAGATTCCACCCATCTCTGAGGTTTTTCCTTGGTGGCAGAACTTAAAGAGTTCTCAGTGCAATAGTGAGATAAGTGGGGGGGATGGGTGTTCATCGTGCACAAGACCCTGTGCACCCCCACTTCCATGCTCGCCCTCCAAACCCCAGGACACCCCTGGGAGGACTTCTTAAGAAGAGTGGGAAGTTGGGTATTTTCAGCAAGCCCTCTGGCGCCAACCATGGGGAGCTGTTTGTGTGCCTCTGCTGCTGCGGATGCTAGACGCTTATGATCAGAAAGCGGAAGCTCTTGCCAGTTCCCTGTGGCCTGGCCCTTTCCTCTGCCTCCTCCCAGCTCCTTGTTCATCCAGCCCCTCACTGGGACTCCTCTCCAGACCTGGGGCCTGCCACCTTCTCCCCAGGGACCAACAATCTGTGGTCCAGACAGCCCCCTCCTTGCCCAGGGCCCCGCCGGCCTGGGGGTCACCGTTCTCTGTGAGCTTGTCTGTGATGCCTGCCCTCTCACGAGACACGCTGTGGGACGGAGGGTTCTTTTGCCTGAGGGGTGGGGGCATCCGGCAGAACAGATAAGCCGGCTCACCTCTCAGGGACCCACCACATGGGCTGGCTACTCTTTCGCCAGAAACTGTTGCTCACTGAGAACCAGCTGAGGCCGAGTGAGACCCGCAGCCACCTTGCTGCTGGCAGCGCAGACCCAGCAGAGGGAAGTGAACATGTGGATTGCGGTGGATCCTGGGCCCCGGGCGCTGGCTCCAGGGGAAGTGGCTTTTCTGTGGCTCCAGTGTCTGGGGCTGCCAGTGTCTGGGGGCTGATGCAGGAAGGCTGAGGTGAAGGGGGAGACAAGAGCCGTGAGCACCTGAGGTGGACTTTCTCAGGGAAGTGGGACGGAGCCTGGAGTCTCTCCGGAGCGACTCTCAGAGGGAGGCCCAGACGTCCCGCTGTGGGCAGGGACTGATAAAGAAGACACGAAGCAGCTTCTTTGAGGGCAGGAAGAGCAGGGTCACCCTGCCCCGCCTATGTGCAGTCACAGGAGAATGGACCCTCCCGGTCCCCCGGCCCCAGCGGCCCCTACAGGTACCTGGTGGAAGGCCCTGGAGCTTCACCTGGGATGCAATCTGTGGACAGGCTTACAGGGACTCCTTTCGCTCTCTGAGGAGCAGGCAGGACAGGCCGCGTCCAGCCGGCCTCTAGTTGGCCCTGGCTTTGGAGCAGTGCCCCAGGAGGTGAACGAGGGTCCAAGGAATTCAGCCCTCACTTGGGCTGTCTAGGGACAAAGTCTGGTGACTGGAAACTGGTTTCTGTGGGAGTTCCTGCTGAAGAGTCACAGAGGATAGAGGGGGCCTCCGGGGAGATCTCAGGGTCCTGTCCATCAAACAGAAAGTCAGGTCTTAGGAAGGTGCAAAGGGCCGNGACAAAGTCTGGTGACTGGAAACTGGTTTCTGTGGGAGTTCCTGCTGAAGAGTCACAGAGGATAGAGGGGGCCTCCGGGGAGATCTCAGGGTCCTGTCCATCAAACAGAAAGTCAGGTCTTAGGAAGGTGCAAAGGGCCGGAGGTGTAACGACCTTCCTGCCTCGTCTCCCTGGGCTGGTGTGCTGGATGGATGTTGTTTGCTGACTCATTTGCCTTGACTCAGTAACATCACATGTCCATCCGCACAGTCTACAGTGCCGACAGTGGGTGGCCTGAGACTCAGTAAATACAGAACATGGGTGTGGCCGAGCGGATGATTATCTCACTTTACAGCTGGAAACTGAGGCTCAGGCTGAGGTCAGGCAGCTGCCATGCTAGAAACTGGCGGCCCCATGATTAGAACCCATACCTGTGTGATGGCCCAGAAGTTCCTCTCACTTCTCCTGATGATCGCATCGTGGGAAAAGCCTTGGTCTGGGAGCCAGGTGACCTGGCTTTGAGCCCGGGTTCAAGCCCTCCATGGCATATGAAGGTGATGTGGAGTGGGGTGGAGGACATGGAAAAGCTTCCTACGAGATGGCATTTGAGACAGCTCTTAGGAGTTGGTAAGATTTTGGAGGTGAGCTGAGTGGAGAAGGGGAATGAGCAGGGCATTCTGAACGTGGAGAAAGGAGGTGAGGAATTCACACGTGAGAGGGGCAGTCTGGTGCATGGAGTTCTTGGGGCAGAAGTGGTGGGTGCAGCAGTCAGGCACTGGAGAGAGACACGGAGGCAGGGAAACCTGATATTCACTAGCCTCCTTTCTCAGAAGGGCCAGCTTACTGATTTCATCCAGTTGCTCTCAACTCAACACTGGACACACAGCTCTAAGGCTTTGGAATATTTCAGCAAAGGGTTAGTTGGTCAGTTTTTGTTTTGATCTTTATATCGGCATTTAAAGAAAGGTTCCATTTGTCTCTGCCCCAGATTCCTGCTACAGCAAGGACAGAGAGTCATGATGTGGTCCAGCCTGGACTGGCTGTTGTGGAGCGGGCTAACGAGGGCCTGACGGGCTGTCTCTTATACACATCTCGCCCGATATCCAGCGGTAGCAGGGGAACTCGATGTAATCCCCACAGGGCGTCTTCACTGTGATGTACTTCAGGTACCAGTCGTCATGGAACCAGTACTTGCGCTTCTCGATTTTGATCAGCTGGATGTCGCCCAGTTCTTCATCCACTGTCACATCGTAAGAATCAACCTGAGAAGGAGAAAAGGCAGCTCAGAGTCTGGGAGCCCCTGAGCCTTTGTGTCATCCTCAGTTCACTTAGCAGAGATGTCTGCCTTGGGCGACAGAGATGACCAAGTCCCCCAGACGGCCCTCAGGAGATGGAAGTGAGTAAGCGACAGCGCTGCCTGGAGGGAGACCTGCTGTCTTCACAAGGCCCAGGACGGGGGAGGTGGAGGCTCCAGCAGGAGTGCCCTCCTCCAGGCCAGGCTCAGTGAGGGCCTCTGCAGCTGACCCCACTCACAGGGCAGCAGGCTGCTGGCCTGCTACCCCATAGGGCTGGCTGAGGCAAAGTGGTCCTCGCACACAGGGGCAGCTGACAAAGGGCTCACTGATGCTGCTATTGACTCCACAGGCACTTTGGGAGGAGGGAAGTTTATGACCTGTGTTTCAGATGCAGACAGTGAGACTCAGTCCCACTTCCACTACTAACTGATAGGGCTGGACTCCCAGTCCAAGCCTTTCCATGTGTCTGTCATCAGCAGGACAGATAATTGGGTGAGAATGAGGAGGCTCGGGTGAGAGTGCAGCCGCACAGATTCACGTCATCCTGGGGCCTCTGCAGCTCCCTGAACCACAGTGATGCCAAGAAAATCAGATGAGTGGTTCCCATGACGTTGGAGGCGTAGTGGTGGGCTGAGGCTGGCCTTGTTGCCCCAGGCCGCGCGCAGCACTGCACCCCGGGCTGCTGCCAGGCCCCTGACCCCAGAAGATGAGCTGGCACGGCGGCAGTGCTGCTGGAAGCCCTCCTCTCCGTACGTGCAGCTGGGAGAGAAGGCTGGGGCTCAAACACTGCATCGGGTGTTCCGAAGACCAGCAGGTTTGGGAAGCCCCAGACTCAATGCCACCTGAGGCACTTTCTAAGCCAGATTCCACCCATCTCTGAGGTTTTTCCTTGGTGGCAGAACTTAAAGAGTTCTCAGTGCAATAGTGAGATAAGTGGGGGGGATGGGTGTTCATCGTGCACAAGACCCTGTGCACCCCCACTTCCATGCTCGCCCTCCAAACCCCAGGACACCCCTGGGAGGACTTCTTAAGAAGAGTGGGAAGTTGGGTATTTTCAGCAAGCCCTCTGGCGCCAACCACGGGGAGCTGTTTGTGTGCCTCTGCTGCTGCGGATGCTAGACGCTTATGATCAGAAAGCGGAAGCTCTTGCCAGTTCCCTGTGGCCTGGCCCTTTCCTCTGCCTCCTCCCAGCTCCTTGTTCATCCAGCCCCTCACTGGGACTCCTCTCCAGACCTGGGGCCTGCCACCTTCTCCCCAGGGACCAACAATCTGTGGTCCAGACAGCCCCCTCCTTGCCCAGGGCCCCGCCGGCCTGGGGGTCACCGTTCTCTGTGAGCTTGTCTGTGATGCCTGCCCTCTCACGAGACACGCTGTGGGACGGAGGGTTCTTTTGCCTGAGGGGTGGGGGCATCCGGCAGAACAGATAAGCCGGCTCACCTCTCAGGGACCCACCACATGGGCTGGCTACTCTTTCGCCAGAAACTGTTGCTCACTGAGAACCAGCTGAGGCCGAGTGAGACCCGCAGCCACCTTGCTGCTGGCAGCGCAGACCCAGCAGAGGGAAGTGAACATGTGGATTGCGGTGGATCCTGGGCCCCGGGCGCTGGCTCCAGGGGAAGTGGCTTTTCTGTGGCTCCAGTGTCTGGGGCTGCCAGTGTCTGGGGGCTGATGCAGGAAGGCTGAGGTGAAGGGGGAGACAAGAGCCGTGAGCACCTGAGGTGGACTTTCTCAGGGAAGTGGGACGGAGCCTGGAGTCTCTCCGGAGCGACTCTCAGAGGGAGGCCCAGACGTCCCGCTGTGGGCAGGGACTGATAAAGAAGACACGAAGCAGCTTCTTTGAGGGCAGGAAGAGCAGGGTCACCCTGCCCCGCCTATGTGCAGTCACAGGAGAATGGACCCTCCCGGTCCCCCGGCCCCAGCGGCCCCTACAGGTACCTGGTGGAAGGCCCTGGAGCTTCACCTGGGATGCAATCTGTGGACAGGCTTACAGGGACTCCTTTCGCTTTCTGAGGAGCAGGCAGGACAGGCCGCGTCCAGCCGGCCTCTAGTTGGCCCTGGCTTTGGAGCAGTGCCCCAGGAGGTGAACGAGGGTCCAAGGAATTCAGCCCTCACTTGGGCTGTCTAGGGACAAAGTCTGGTGACTGGAAACTGGTTTCTGTGGGAGTTCCTGCTGAAGAGTCACAGAGGATAGAGGGGGCCTCCGGGGAGATCTCAGGGTCCTGTCCATCAAACAGAAAGTCAGGTCTTAGGAAGGTGCAAAGGGCCAGAGGTGTAACGACCTTCCTGCCTCGTCTCCCTGGGCTGGTGTGCTGGATGGATGTTGTTTGCTGACTCATTTGCCTTGACTCAGTAACATCACATGTCCATCCGCACAGTCTACAGTGCCGACAGTGGGTGGCCTGAGACTCAGTAAATACAGAACATGGATGTGGCCGAGCGGATGATTATCTCACTTTACAGCTGGAAACTGAGGCTCAGGCTGAGGTCAGGCAGCTGCCATGCTAGAAACTGGCGGCCCCATGATTAGAACCCATACCTGTGTGATGGCCCAGAAGTTCCTCTCACTTCTCCTGATGATCGCATCGTGGGAAAAGCCTTGGTCTGGGAGCCAGGTGACCTGGCTTTGAGCCCGGGTTCAAGCCCTCCATGGCATATGAAGGTGATGTGGAGTGGGGTGGAGGACATGGAAAAGCTTCCTACGAGATGGCATTTGAGACAGCTCTTAGGAGTTGGTAAGATTTTGGAGGTGAGCTGAGTGGAGAAGGGGAATGAGCAGGGCATTCTGAACGTGGAGAAAGGAGGTGAGGAATTCACACGTGAGAGGGGCAGTCTGGTGCATGGAGTTCTTGGGGCAGAAGTGGTGGGTGCAGCAGTCAGGCACTGGAGAGAGACACGGAGGCAGGGAAACCTGATATTCACTAGCCTCCTTTCTCAGAAGGGCCAGCTTACTGATTTCATCCAGTTGCTCTCAACTCAACACTGGACACACAGCTCTAAGGCTTTGGAATATTTCAGCAAAGGGTTAGTTGGTCAGTTTTTGTTTTGATCTTTATATCGGCATTTAAAGAAAGGTTCCATTTGTCTCTGCCCCAGATTCCTGCTACAGCAAGGACAGAGAGTCATGATGTGGTCCAGCCTGGACTGGCTGTTGTGGAGCGGGCTAACGAGGGCCTGACGGGCTGTCTCTTATACACATCTCGCCCGATATCCAGCGGTAGCAGGGGAACTCGATGTAATCCCCACAGGGCGTCTTCACTGTGATGTACTTCAGGTACCAGTCGTCATGGAACCAGTACTTGCGCTTCTCGATTTTGATCAGCTGGATGTCGCCCAGTTCTTCATCCACTGTCACATCGTAAGAATCAACCTGAGAAGGAGAAAAGGCAGCTCAGAGTCTGGGAGCCCCTGAGCCTTTGTGTCATCCTCAGTTCACTTAGCAGAGATGTCTGCCTTGGGCGACAGAGATGACCAAGTCCCCCAGACGGCCCTCAGGAGATGGAAGTGAGTAAGCGACAGCGCTGCCTGGAGGGAGACCTGCTGTCTTCACAAGGCCCAGGACGGGGGAGGTGGAGGCTCCAGCAGGAGTGCCCTCCTCCAGGCCAGGCTCAGTGAGGGCCTCTGCAGCTGACCCCACTCACAGGGCAGCAGGCTGCTGGCCTGCTACCCCATA
>SJYV01001094.1:5252-16812 GCA_006410875.1 Neotragus pygmaeus | reverse complement strand
TCCCCTCCGGGATAACCCCCTCCTCCCCCGCGCCCAGCCCAGGCTCAGCAGCCGAGCAGGAGAAAGGGCACTGCGTGTTTGGGGAGGGTTGAGTGGCCTCTCTCGCGTCTAGCCCCCGCCCCCAGCTCGGAGCCGCGCCTCCGAACCCCAGCCTCCCGCCGCCTCCCGGGCCCTCCAGACTCCCGACCATCCCTGGAGAGCGCGGGGACCAGGCCTCGACATCAGTGGCCCGCGCCCACATCCTCAGCGGAGGTCTAGGGAAGGCGCGGCGTGCACTCGGCTGCCCGGCTTCTCCCTCCGGGTGCACGTTCCATCTTTGGCCACATGGCCGCTGTGTGAGCTTGGGTCAGCCCCTCTCCCTCTCTGAGCCTGGTCTCCTCATTTAAACAATGGAGGTGACTCTGCCAGCCCCACAGAAGATTAAAGCTGAGAAAATTAAAGTGCGAGTGAGCCTGGAAATCCTCCGTGCAGCATGAAGCCTTGTGCAAGTGGGAGGCAAATCACTGCTGGTAGCCTTGTAATTAATATTATTCGTTGCTCTCTTTAGGATACCCCGGGCAGTGTTGATTTTGCTTTTCTTCCCAAAAGGCACTGATTTGGTCCCTTCCAATATCTCTTACTAATTGCCATTCTTAAGAGCTGAGCACAGAGCTTAGCGTGTGATTAAAACCTCAATATGTCTTTGCTATTATTATTACCGAGCAATTCTTTATGGCAACCTCCTAGTCTAGCCAGGCTCTTTTACACGTATTTAATCTTCACACTCCTATGTAGTACTATGACTACCTTCAGTTTGCAGATGAGGGTACAGGCTCTCAGAGCGGTTCAGTAACTTGACCAAGATCACACAGCCAGAAAGCAGTCACCCCAGTTCCAACTCTGTGCATATAGCCCCCACTTTCCTTCTTGACACAGCACCTTCTATTAATAGATAAGCAGTTCTCAAACTTAGCTGTACCTTAGAATCACCCGCCAGTTGTTGTTTAGTCACTCAATCGTGTCCAGTTCTTTTGTGACCCCATGGAGCCCACCAGGCTCCTCTGTGGGATTTTTCAGGCAAGGATACTGGAATGAACTGCCATTTCCTTCTTCAGGGGATCTTCCCTGGCTCAGGGATGGAATCCACATCCCCTGCATTGGCAGGTGAATTGTTTACTACTGAGCCATCAAGGAAGCCCACTTTTACACCTGTGCGCTCAGTGGCTCAGTAAGGTCTGATTCTTTTCTACCCTTTGGACTATAGCCCTCCAGGCTCCTCTGTTCATGGGATTTCCCAGGCAAGAATATGGAATGATTTGCCATTTCCTTCTCTAGGGGATCTTCCAGACTTAGGGATTGAACACAGGTCTCCTGCATTGGCAGGTGGATTCTTCACCACTGAGCCACCTGAGAGATACTAATAGTAGGGGAATAATAATAGGGGAAATTTGCGGGGTGGGGTGAGAGGATATGGAAATTCTCTGCACTCTTTTAGGAGAAGGAAATGGCAACCCATTCCAGTGTTCTTTCCTAGAGAATCGTATGGACAGAGGAGCCTGGTGGGCTGCTGTCCATAGGGTCGCACAGAGTCAGACACGACTGAAGCGACTTAGCAGCAGCAGCAGCTGCTGCATTATTTTCAATTTTTCTGTAAATCTAAAACTATCCTAAGAAATTTTGTCAACTGATTAAAAAGATCATGGAGAGGAGTACTTTCCTGGTGGGCCAATGGTTAAGACTTTGCATTCCAGTGAAAGGGGTACAGGTTCAATCCCTGGTTGGGGAGTTAAGATCCCACATGCCGATTGGCCAAAACACCAAAACATAAAACAGAAGCAGTATAGTAACACATCCAAACAAAGACTTTAAAAATGGTCCACATTAAAAAGAAAAATCTTTATTAAAAAAAGAACTAAAAAAGATTATGAAGGATTCAAAAGAGTTTTTGTCTACATATTATACTTACTAATCTTCACTGTATTGGAAATTAAAACAGAACATACTTACATATTCATTTTAGGATAAAAATAAGCTCATTACATGTTAACATAAATAGCAGATTTTTATGAAAAATAACTATATTTTCCAAAACAAGAAATAGCTATGAGAATAGCAATATTTTACACTTTCACAAATTGCTTTAATGTCTAGCTTAATAAAACCAAAGCAAGCATTATACTTTGTGTACTCAGCCACTTTATGTCTCATTTTAAATTGAACATTAAGGGAATGCAGTATTTCACAAGGGCTTCCTTTGTAGCTCAGTGGGTAAAAAATCTTCCTGCAAAGCAGGAGACCCGGGTTTGATTCCTGGGTTGGGAAGATACCCTGGAGAAGGAAGTAGCAACCCACTCCAGTATTCTCACCTGGAAAATATTATGGACAGAGGAGCCTGCCAGGCTACAGTCTTTGGGGTCACAAGAGTCAGACACGACTTAGTGACTAAACCACCACCACCAATATTTTAATCATAACTCTGCCAATATCTTTATCTAGAGGCTTATTGCCATTTTTGTCTTTCTGAAATTTTTGTCACCAAGAAAGGCAGGATGACATTTTTTTCCTTCCAGATTGAGTTGGTGTAGTGTATTCTTGGTTATCAAATGCTCATGGTTTTGAGACTTTGAAACGATAAATATTCATGATGTGTGAAATATCATGATACATAACTGCATGATCTTAATTTCATAATAATGGATGCTTAGTTGTGAAAATACACAAATGAGACCTAGAAGGACACATCAGACAAGCCTGTGATTGTGAATGACTGTTTTGCTTCTTGTGTGTTTTTGGTTTCCTATTACGCACATGTTAACTTTTAAGAAATAAATGTTATTTAAAAAAAAAAAAGAAAGAAAGAAAGATTCTCATACAGTTGATACAGTTCACCCTCCTCATGTGAGAATTCCATATTTGTAAATTAACCGACCTGCTAAAATTTTGATGTACCCTAAATTCAATATCCATGGCACTTTCATGGTCATGCACAGAGTGATGTAAAATTTGAACTGGTTGACATGCTGAGGTCAAATAAACAGCTACAGTCAAACAAGGCAACCCTCTACCTTCCTGTTTCAAGTGTCATACCATAAAAAATGTCCTTTCCACAATCTGTTTAGTGCCGCATTTTTCAAATTTTTGTGCTTTTTGTTGATTTTGCTGTTTGGAATGGCCCCAGGCCTAGTGCAAAAGTGCTGTCTAATGTTCTTTAGCACAAGACTGTGTTGTGCTTCATGGAGAAAATCTATGTGTTAGATAAACTTCATTCAAGCGTAAGTTACAGTGCTGTTGGCTGTGAATGCAATGTTAATGAATCAACAATATGTATCAAATAATGTGTCTCTAAGCAGAAACACCCAGACGGTTGGAAAAGATAGGAGCATTTTAATCAGCTTTTTAGGTTATTATGCCTATTCTTTGAGACTGTACCGAGGCTTGACATGTTTTAAAGGATAGTTGCAAAGCAGAATCTGAAAAGTATCACTGAACCTTTACTACTCTATTAACATTACAATCCATGGAGTGCATCTTTTTACCTATGGATGATTTTGAAACATCATTCACGAGTCACCTGAATTACACAGATCATCCAAGTATTAACACATTTCATTATTCAGTATCAAAAGTAACATTTGTTAATATGACTACCAATCTCATCAGAAAAGTCTTTAAATGTTGGCAAGCTGTCAAGATTACAGTAGTAAATACAAGTTTTTCAAAATTCTAATTTTCCCTTAAAAGTCCAGATTTTATCATGGACAACAAACACTGTTTTGTTTGATGCTACAGACTCTTTCTTTCACTTTTGTAAAAATGTAGCCTTTCTCTTCCTAACTTATTTTACTTAGTATGATAATCTTTAGTTGCAGCCAAATAATATTGCAAATGGCATTATTTCATCCCTTTCTATGGCTGAGCAATTGAATTGTACTCTTTCAAATGGTTAACTTCATGTCGTTTGAATTTCACCTTAATTTAAGGAAAAGTAAAGAAATGCCCAGAAAAACTCAAGAGTATTTCAATGAAGTGTTTTTAAAAATCAAATTAATGCAAAAACTCCACAATGAACAAGTTATCAGCATTTCACATAAAGACAAGATCAGAATTCCTGATTTTTCCTTGTGCTTCAGACTTCCATATAGCTCAACACTCTTACTGATTCTGTCTTTAAAATAAACATTTTGATATTTTGCTTACCATGGATTTTTGCATTAATTTTGTGTGACTTTTTTTTTTTACTGCACCCAGTTTTAGTCACAGCACACAAGATCTTTAGTTAAGGCATGCAGGCTCTTACTATGGCATGCAGGATCTAGCTCCCTGACCAGAGATTGAAACTGGGCCCCCTGCATTGGGAGTGCAGAGTCTTAACCACTGGACCCGTGTGACTTTTTAATTATTAAAATTGGAATATTATTTGTCTTTTCTATCAGAGAACATCCCTATTATCTCTGAATGGGAAAAGATAACCAGATCTTCAAAGAATAATTTTTAAATTATTTTAAAAAATTTTTTTAATTATTTTCTTGGAAAGTAGTTGATTTACAATGTTGTATTAGCTTCAGGAGTACAGCAAAAATAATCAATTATACATATACATATATCTACTCTTTTTAGACTTTCAAAGAATAATTTGTAAAGAAAAAATCTGACTTATTTCACTATTTCAGAGTTACAGATACACACAGACTCCTTTTGTGTCTCATTGCCATGTTCATTTCTCTTAACTATTTTATTGAGGTATAACGACAGGTAAAAATCTAAACTAAACAACATCAACATAGACCCATGAAACTATCACCACCATCACTTCTCAAAGTTAATATTCCAGTAATAATATTCTGATATGATTTTTCTTAATTACAGAGGTTTTCTTGGATCCCCCTAACAAGTTGGACTTCCCAGGTGTTGCAGTGGGAACAATCCACCTGCCAATACAGGAGATGCAAGAGATGAGCCTTGATCCCTGGGTGGGGAGGATCCCTGAGAAGGAAATGGCACCCCACTCCTGTATTCTTGCCTGGAAAATTCTGTGGACAGAGGACCCTGGTGGGCTACAATCCATGAGGTCGAAAATATTCGGACACAACTGAGTGACTGAGCATGCAAACACACAACATTTTGCAAACAAATGCCTTATTTTCCTCATTCTTGCCTTGTCCCTGTGAGTATCTCTTCCATCCTTTTTTCATTTGTGTGTGTGTGTGTGCGCTCCAGGTCTTAGTTGCAACACTCAGGATCTTTAGTTTCAGCTTACGGGATCTAGTTCCCTGACCAGGGATCAAACCCCTGGCCCTCTGCATTGGGAGCACAGAGTCTTAGCCCTGGATCCCCAGGGAAGTCCCTCTTTCATTCTTTCAAGAAGGGAAAGGCTACTGGCTCCCATTTATAGTGGGAAAGCGGGCTCAAAGAATTTAAGTCACAGGCTGCACTGTTAATAAATGGTGCAGCCAGAGTTTGAGTCCACCCCAGGTCCACCCTGGGGTGGACCGGAGTCTGACCGGAGTCTCCAGCTCTGGCTCCAGCATTAGGAAGCCAGGCCAACCCAAACAGAGCATCCTCAGGTTGTCCCAGACGATCGCTCCAGTGGTGGGATGGGGCCTGAGCAGGGACTGAGCCACAAGGAGCATGAGATGGAGGAATTGAGGCTAATTACTCTGCAGGAAGCACTCACTCCCTATGAATTAATTAGGGCAGAGCTAGCCTGCGGCATCCCCGAAGCCCCCAGAGTCATTAAGGGAGAGGGAGTGTCTCATTACGGCTGGCAGCTTGGGAGGGGGAAGAGGAAGGCCACCCCCGCTACCCCCCCACTCCAGCTCCTTCAATCCCACCCTCCTTACCAGAGTGGCCTGCACGGCCAGCCAAGTGTCTGCAACCACAAGCAGAATTTCAGGGGAGCAAAGAAGAAAGTCAGAGATGAAGGGATAAGTTACCTACCTCCAAAATTCAGTCAACATTTATATTTATGTAAGATATCTGGCTTCCCATGTAGCTCAAATGGTAAAGAATCTGCCTGAAATCCGGGAGACCTGGGTTCAGTCCCTGGGTCAGAAAGATACCCTGGAGAAGGACATGGCAACCCACTCCAGTATTCTAGCCTGGAGAATCCAACGAACAGAGGAGCCTGGTGAGCTACAGTCCGTGGAGTTGCAAAGAATCGGACACGACTGAGCAACTAACACTTGCACAAAAGATATTCAGAGTAGGTAAATCTGGGACTTCCTTGGTGGTCCAGTGGGTAAGATTCTATGTCCCCAGTGCTGGAGGCCCAGGTTCCATCCCTCGTCAGGGAGCTAGATCCCACATGGCACAACTAAGACCCAGCACAGTCAAATAATAATAAAAGATATTCAGAATAGGTAAATCTGTACAGAAAGAAAGCAGATTAGTGGTTACCAGGAGCTGGAACAAGAAGGGGATGAGGAGTGATTGCTTTATGGGTATGGGGTTTCCTTTCGGGGTGACGAAAAAATGTTGGAGCTAGATAGTGGTGATAGCTACAAAAAACGTGAGTGTACTTATCACTAACTTATGCCTTTAAAATGGTTACAACGGCTATGGTGGAAATCATTTTGCAACAAATATATGTATCAAATCAACACACTGTACACCTTAAACTTCTACAATGTGTGTGTGTGTGTGCACGCGCGCACGCACGTGTGTGCAGTCCTGTCCCACTCTTTACAACCCCATTAACTGTAGCCCACCAGGCTCCTCTGTCCATGGATTAAACTCACGTCTTTTGCATCTCTTGCATTAGCAGGCAGATTCTTTATCACTTGTGCCACCTGGGAAGCCAAAACTTCTACAATCTTATATGTCAATTATATGTCAATAAAAATGGAAAAAGTGGTTACAGTGGTAAAACTTGTGTGTTTTACAATTAAAAAGTCAGTCTTCTTGTAGTTCATGATGATTTATTCAACGTTGATGAACACCTTTGGGGGGGTTATTTTGTTTGCTTTAATATTTATTTTATTTATTTATTTGGCTATGCTGGGTCTTAGTTGCAGCACCCGGATCTTCAATTTGTTACAGAATGCAATGCAAACTCTTAGTTGTAGCATGTGAGATCTAGTTCCCTGACCAAGGATCAAAGTCAGGCCCCCTGCTTTGAAAGTGTGGCATCTTAGCCACTGGACCACCAGGAAGTCCAATGAACACCTGTTTGGTACCCAGCATTGTACTGGGTGAGGAAGCCCAGCCCTGCGCTCAGAGCTCAATCTCAGTGACAAGTGGCACCATACAACTTCCATATAGCCTCCTAAGACACTCTCCATCCTCATCTAATTCTGGTCTTAGGACATTGACCCTCATGGATCATACCAACAGGTTCCTTTGCTCTCCGACTTCAGGTTGCATGCTCAGCAGCTTCAGTCACGTCCAGCTCTTTGCAGTCCTATGGGCTGTAGCCCACCAGGTGCCTCTACCCATAAGATTCTCCAGGCTAGAANATGGATCATACCAACAGGTTCCTTTGCTCTCCGACTTCAGGTTGCATGCTCAGCAGCTTCAGTCACGTCCAGCTCTTTGCAGTCCTATGGGCTGTAGCCCACCAGGTGCCTCTACCCATAAGATTCTCCAGGCTAGAATACTAGAGTGGGTTGCTGTGCCCGCCTCCAGGGCATCTTCCCAATCCAGGGATTGAATCCGTGTCTCTTTTATCTCCTACATTGGCAAGCAGGTTCTTTACCACTAGCACCACCTGAGACTTCTTGTTGGGCTCAAGCAAAGGGAGCCCCTTGCAGGAGGACAGGGGGTGGAGAGTGAGATCTCAGTAGTTTTTCCCTCAGGTCCGTCCCTACGTGCACGCTGCAGATGTCTGTGCCCCAAGACTGTAGAACACAGGTCCCAGCAGGTGGCTCTTTCCAAATTCTAGAAGCAATCGCTCCCTTCTCTCCAGAACGTTCTTCCAGGTGTGGATAACTGCTCCCAGGTGTGACTAACTTTGATAGTGTGTCATGCCATATGGGTTCCTAGCCCTCCTCCCACACCTTCGTCAATTGCTCCTCAACTTGTCCAGTTTGTATATCTGCATTCTGCTGAGACTTGTTGTTCAGACAGGTATTTAGAAGAGGCAACAGAAAAATAAATGGGCAATGAGTAGACTGAAGTTAGTACTACCTTTAGTAGTATATCCAGGAACTGGGGAGCCCTAGCAGAATTGTTGCTATTGTTCAGTCACTGAGTCATGCCTGACTCTTTGCCCCCCCATGGAGTGCAGCATGCCAGGCTCCTGTATCTTCCACTATCACCCAGAGTTTGCTCAGATTCATGTCTATTGAGTCAGTGATGCCATCTAACCATCTCATGCTTTGCTGTCCCCTTCTCTTTTTGCCTTCAATCTTTCCCAGCATCAGGGTTTTTTCCAATGAGTCGGCTGTTGGCATCAGGTGGTCAAAGTATTGGAGCCTCAGCATCAGTCCTTCCAATGAATATTCAGGGTTGATTTCCTGTAGGATTGACTGGTTTGATCTCCTTGNGACTGATGTTGAAGCTGCAACTCCAATACTTTGGCCACCTGATGTGAAGAGCTGACTCATTTGAAAAGACTCTGATACTGGGAAAGATTGAAGACAGGAGGAGAAAGGAATGACAGAGGATGAGATTGTTGGATGGCATCACCGACTCAGTGTACGTGAGTTTGGGTAAATTCCGGGAGTTGGTGATGGACAGGGAGGCCTGGTGTGCTGTGGTCCATGGGGCCGCAAAGAGTCAGACACGACTGAGTGACTGTATTGCACTGAGCTGATGAAACAGAAACAGACTCACAAATTTACAGAACAGATTTGTGGTTGCCAAAGGAAAGGTGGGAGAGGGAAGAATTGGGGGTTTGGGACTAGCAGATGCAAACTATTATATGTAGGATGTATAAACAACAGAGTCCTACTATATAGCTCAGGGAACTATATTCAATATCCTGTGGTAAACCATAACAGAAACAAATATAAGGAAGAATGTATACACACACATACTCAGATATATCTTTTGTATATATTAAAGTTTTATATATATATAACTAAATCAATTTTCTGTACAGGAGAAACTGACAAAACATTGTAAATCAATTATACTTCAATTTTTAAAATGTAGAAAGGAAAAAAGAAAAAACTCCAAAACTGCATGCCCTGGACATGATAGAATTGATGTGACTAGGTGTCAATTTCACAAACTGCTTTTAGAGAACCTTAGCAGAATTAGACAAAATTAATGTTTGTGAACACAAATTATCTTTGTGTATCGTCAGGAGTAAGTGGTGTGTTTATTCACACAATGGACTAACTAAAATGAAGTTGTTCAATGAACTTGTGAGTTGCCTCCACTGGTGAAGTGGCTCTGATGTGTGGTAAATGACCTTGGATCCATTATTTATGTGTGTCTTTGTACAGACATTCCCTAATGTCAGGGATTCCTCAGTTAAGTTCAGTTCAGTCACTCAGTCGTGTCTGATTCTTTGCAACCCCATGAATTTCAGCACACCAGGCTTCCCTGTCCATCACCAACTCTCGGAGTTCACTCAAACTCACATCTCTCAAGTCGGTGATGCCATCCAGCCATCTCATCCTCTGTCGTCCCCTTCTCCTCCTGCCCCCAATCCCTCCCGGCATCAAAGTCTTTTCTGATGAGTCAACTCTTCACATGAGGTGGCCAAAGTACTGGAGTTTCAGCTTTAGCATCATTCCTTCCAAAGAAATCCCAGGGCTGATCTCCTTTAGAATGGACTGGTTGGATCTCCTTGCAGTCCAAGGGACTCTCAAGAGTCTTCTCCAACACCACAGTTCAAAAGCATCAATTCTTCAGCGCTCAGCCTTCTTCACAGTCCAACTCTCACATCCATNTCCTTCCAAAGAAATCCCAGGGCTGATCTCCTTTAGAATGGACTGGTTGGATCTCCTTGCAGTCCAAGGGGCTCTCAAGAGTCTTCTCCAACACCACAGTTCAAAAGCATCAATTCTTCAGCGTTCAGCCTTCTTCACAGTCCAACTCTCACATCCATACATGACCACTGGAAAAACCATAGCCTTGACTAGGACGACCTTAATCGGCAAAGTAATGTCTCTGCTTTTGAATATGCTATCTGGGTTAGTCATAACTTTTCTTCCAAGGAGTAAGCATCTTTTAATTTCATGGCTGCAGTCACCATCTGCAGTAATTTTGGAGCCCCCCCCACCAAAATAAAGTCTGACACTGTTTCCAGTGTTTCCCCATCTATTTCCCAGGCTCTCTTTAGCTGTTCTAAGTTGGGGGGAAGAGAGAGGGCTGCAGAATTTGACTATCCTTTAGAAACCGCACACCTCAGGTGGGAATTCGAACACAATCTTGCGTCACATGGGGCAGGAGGCCAGGTGAACCTCATGTGAGACTCCAACCCCCAATCTTCTGACTAAAACCATGCATCTAGTCTTGGGACTTAATGAAGTTCAGGAGAGGCGAAGTAAAAGGTAAGAAGTGGATTTATTAATATCCTTTGTAAAGAATTTCCTGGGAAATGGAGTGTGAGAGGATGGTCGTGTCTCAGATTTCAGGCAAGCTCTTGAGAAGGTCTGCCAAGTGAGGGTGCTTGGCACTGGGCAGGAAAGACGGCAAGAGTGAGCCAGAGTAAAGGGAGGAGACGGACAAGACTGAGGCAGAATGCAGGCATCTTGGAGGAGAAACACGCGGACTTCCTGGCAATTTCCCTTCCTCCCCCATCTGAGCTCCTTGAAGGCTCTACACCATCTCCCATCCCCATAACCACCCATCCTCTGTTGTTTAGTTGCTAAGTCATATTTGACTCTGCAACCCCATGTAGCCCACCAGGCTCCTCTGTCTATGGGATTCCCCAGGCAAGAATACTGGAGTGGGTTTCCATTCCCTTTTCCATGGCATCTGCTCCACCAGACATCAAACCTGTGTCTCCTCCCAGCTGCACATTATTCCTACTCTGCTCTGTTCGAGCCCTCTTTTTCATTCAAAAACCATAGGTCCACCTCATGGCCACTTCCTCTTCTCAGTCATCTGATTACAACCAGAAGTTAAAGGACTGAGGCTCCCTCCCCACATGCTGGACCCAGGTGGTGAAAGTAAAACAGGGAGTTCTCACTCCAAACCAGACCTGGTCTTCCCACTGCAGCGTCCCCATGACAAAGTGGTTCTGGGAGGCGCCCTAATCACAGGCAAGGCTACCAAGGGGACTGGGAGACACTGACATTATGATAAGCTATGACCATAATGTACTTTGGTCCCTTCAGACAAATCACAGTCAGGCCTGGGGGTTCCAGAAACCTGCTGCCCAAGGCCAGACCTCAACTTCTCTTGAAATTTAAGTCTTGGTGCCAATCAATGGTATAGAATAATTGGTCTCAAACTGTATCCCAGAGAGTTATACAGTTGGTACCAAGAAAGGGAGTAAAGGATGTGGGCAAATAAGGCTGTGAAATGACAAAGCAAAATCATTTTGTGTATTTTGTTACTGAAGAACTTTTCAAAGTGTTTAGTGTGCCAGAATGCACTGTCAATCTCTAGGAAAAGGCTATAATAGACATTTCCCATATTTACTTTGTTTCAGTTCAGTCACTCAGTCATATCTGACTCTTTCCAA
>SJYV01001093.1:0-27881 GCA_006410875.1 Neotragus pygmaeus | reverse complement strand
CAGTCCATTTTAGTTTGCTGATTCCTAGAATGTCGACGTTCACCCTTGCCATCTCTTGTTTGACCACTTCCAATTTGCCTGGATTCATGGACCTGACATTCCAGGTTCCTATGCAATATTGCTCTTTACAGGATCAGATCTTGCTTCTATCACCAGTCACAGCCACAGCTGGGTATTGTTTTTGCTTTGGCTCCATCCCTTCATTCTTTTTGGAGTTATTTCTCCACTGATCTCTAGTAGCATATTGGGCACCTAATGACCTCGGGAGTTTCTCTTTTGGTATCCTATCATTTTGCCTTTTCATACTGTTCATGGGGTTCTCAAGGCAAGAATACTGAAGTGGCTTGCCATTCCCTTCTCCGGTGGACCACATTCTGTCAGCCCTCCCCACAATGACCCGCCTGTCTTGGGTTGCCCCACAGGCATGGCTTGGTTTCCCTGAGTTAGACAAGGCTGTGGTCCTAGTGTGATTAGATTGACTAGTTTTCTGTGAGAATTGTTTCAGTGTGTCTGCCCTCTGATGCCCTCTTGCAACACCTACCATCTTACTTGGGTTTCTCTTACCTTGGGTGTGGGGCATCTCTTTACAGCTGCTCCAGCAAAGCACAGTTGCCACTCCTTACCTTGTATGAGGGGTATCTCCCTACCACCACCGTTCCTGACCTTCAATGTGGGATAGCTCCTCTTGGCCCTCCCATGCCTGCACAGCCACTGCTCCTCAGGTTGCTCCTCCTATCCGCCGGCCCTGGCCTCGGGCGTGGGTGGCTCCTCCCAGCTGCCGCTCCTGGCCACGGGCTCGGGGTGGCTCCTCAGGGTCACCGACCCTGGCCTCGAGTGCAAGGTGGCTTCTTCTGGCCGCCCCTGACCTCCAACGTGGGGTGTCTCCTCCCAGCCTCCCCTGGCCTCGAACGCGGGGTAGCTCCACCTAGCCGCTGCCCTGTCTTCAGACGTGGGGTTTCTCCTCCCGGCCGCCCTAACTTTGGATGCAGGGTAGCTCCTTCCGGCCGCCACTGACCTCGAACGTGGGGTAGGTCATGATGATAGACAGTAAAAAAAAATCAGTAGTTGCCAAGAGTTGTGGAGGATGAGGGGAGTTAGAAGGTAGGACAGTAAAAAATTTTAGGGTAGTGAAAATGGTTTGTACTATACCATATTGATAGAAGCATGTTATTAGACATTTGTGCAGACCCATGATAGTTCAGTTGGCAAAGAATCCACCTGCAATGCTGGAGACTCCAGTTCAATTCCTGAGTCAGGAAGATCCACTGGAGAAGGGATAGGCTACCCACACCAGTATTTGAGGGCTTTCCTTATAGCTCAGCTGGTAAGAATCTGCCTACAGTGCAGGAGTCCTGGGTTTGATCCCTGGGTTGGGAAGATCCCCTGGAGAAGGGAAAGGTTACCCACTTCAGTATTCTGGCCTAGAGCATTCCATGGACTGTATAGTCCATGGGGTTGCAAAGAATTGAACACAACTGAGCAACTCTCACTTTTTAATTTTTTTTTTCATAGAATGCTCAACACCGAGAATGAACAGTACTGTAAACTGAATTTTCAGTGATTATAGCATATCATCGTAAGTTCAGCAATTGTAACAGCTGGTGGGGGATGTTGACAGAGGTGGAGGTTGTGCATGTGTGGGGACAGGAATGATATGGGAAATCTATATCTTCCCCTCAGTTTTTCTGTGAATCTCAAACTGTTCTAAAAGAGTATTAAGAGAAATGAACCTTGACCTATTCTTACATGATATAAAAGATTTACTAAAAATGTATCATGGGTTTAAATATAAAACTATAACACTTTGAGAAAAAAATGTAGGAAGGGATCTTCATTATATAGGGTTAGGCAGATAGTTTTTTGACTAGGCACCACAAGCACAATCTATAAAGTGAAAAATAAATAATTTGCACTTTCTCAAAATTAAAAATATTACCCTGGATAAGACTCTGTTAAGAGGATGACAATCCAAACTGGGAAAAAAATATTAGGAAACCATGTATCTGACAAAGGATTAGCATCTGAAATATTTAAGAACAATCAACATTCAAACAAGCAAGCAATCCATAGATAATTGACAATGGGCAATTGTTAAATGGGCTTCCCTGGTGGCTCACGTAGTAAAGAATCTGCCTGCAATGCGGGAGATGGAGGTTTGATCCCTGGTTTGGGATCCAGATCCCCTGGAGAAGGGAATGGCAACCCACTCCACTGTTCTTGCCTGGGAAATCTCATGGACAGAGGAGCCTGGAGAGCTGTAGCTCCTGAGGTCACAAAGAGTCAACATGACTGAGTGATTAACACTTCACTTTCACTTGTTAAATGGAAATAAAGAGACATTTCACTTAAGTGGATAACACAAATGACAAGAAAGCACATTACAGAATGTTTAACATAATTAGACATTAGGGAAATAAAACCAAAAGGAATACCCCTGCATTCAGACTTAAATGCTGGTAGGGATGCACAAAAACTGGATTGCATATACATTGCTGGTGGGAATGTAAAATAGTTTATTAACCCTGGAAAAAGATTTGGCAGCTTAATTTTTAAAGAAAACACTAAATATGCAACTATGATGTAATCTAGCAATTGCACTTCTGGGCATCTATCCCAGAAAAATGAAAACTTATGTCCAGTGAAGGATGTGCAGAATACTTACAGCCCCAAACTGGAAAAAGTCTAGATGTCCTTCAAGAAGAGTGGTTAAGCAAATTGTGGTACTTTCATACCATGAAGTCGAGACATAACACAACCTGAGTGAATCTGTCAGGAATTATGCTGAGTGTAAAAGTACAGTCTAAAATGTTTATATAATGCATGATTCCATTTATATAATGTTTTTAAATGATAAAATTATCCAAATGGAAAACATATGAATGGTTGTCAAGAGCATAGTAGGGAGTTAAAGTAAAAGGGAAATGACTGGCTACAATATGGAAGCATGAGGTTTCTCTGGTTATGGACAGTTCTGGTACCTTCACTATGCCATTTCAATTTTCTGATTGAGATACTATAGAAGAGCTTTGCAGAAATGATTCCAGGAACCACTGGGCAAAGAATACAGAGTATCTCTCAATAGAACTTTATACAACTATAAGGGAATCTATACTTATCTCAACATAAAAAGGTTAAATATTCACATTTATTAGCTCACATTTTTTCTTCTTTTGTAAACTTTTTAATTTTATATTGGGGTAAAGCTGATTAAAAATGTTGTGATGGTTTCAGGTGAAGAGCAAAGGGACTCAGCCATACATATACATGTATTCATTCTTGCCCAGACTCCCCTCCTATCTAGGCTACTACCTAACGTTGAGTTCCACGTGCTATGCATTAGGATCATGTTGGTTATCCTTTTTATATATAGCAGTATATGCACATGTCCATCCCAAACTCTGTCCTTCCCCCTCATCCTTCTCCCTGGGAAACATAAGTTCATTTTCTAAGTCTGTGAGTTTGTTCTTATTTTGTAAGTTAGTTTATTTGTATTGTTTCTTTTTAGATTCCCCTTATAAGGGATATGATATACTTTTTCTCCTTCTCTGTCTGACTTCACTCAGTATGACAATCTCTAGGTCCATTCATGCTGCTACAAATGGCATTATTCCATCCTTTTTAATGGCTAATAGTCCATTGTAAATATTTCCGGCATCTTCTTTATGCATTCCTCCATATAGTGGACATTTAGGCAGCTTCTATGTCTTAGCACACATTTTCTGTGGGTTAGAGGTCCAGCCATAGCTGAATTGGCCCTCTGTGGGGCTGCAGTCAAAACGTCAGGCAAAACTGGGCTCTCATCTAAAAGCTTGGCTTGGCACACATCTGTTTCAAACTCAGGTAGTTATTGG
This sequence comes from Neotragus pygmaeus, assembly GCA_006410875.1. Lineage (NCBI taxonomy): Eukaryota > Metazoa > Chordata > Mammalia > Artiodactyla > Bovidae > Neotragus > Neotragus pygmaeus. The sequence continues at coordinate 24,030 of SJYV01001093.1, read as the reverse complement.
CAGTATCTGCTTTTTGGGAATTGTTATAATAATGGCTTCTAACTTTGCTGGCTGTCACTTTGAGACTACCATTAGTAACCTGACGTGCATTTCCCGAACATGGCCATTGGCAACATCAAAACCAGCAGAGGAGAGAGACCCTTAGCTGGACAAAGATCATACTCTTATATAGTGATACAGTCATCATGGCAATGACATCTCATCCCATTCAGTTCAGTTCAGTTCAGTCACTCAGTCGTGTCCGACTCTTTGCGACCCCGTGAATCGCAGCAAGCCAGGCCTCCCTGTTCATCACCATCTCTCAGAGTTCACTCAGACTCATGTCCATAGAGTCCGTGATGCNATGGAGACGCCTCTCTTGCTCATGGTCTTCCCAGGTGAGTCAGTGGTAAAGAATATTCCTGCCAGTGCAGGAGACACAAGAGAGGTGGGTTCAATCCCTGGGTTGGGAAGATCCCCTGGAGGAGGAAATGGCCACCCACTCCAGTATGCTTGCCTGGAGAATCCCATGGACAGCAGAGCCTGATGGGCTCCAGTTGATAGGGTCACAGAGTCGGACACAACTGAGTGAGTGAGAACATACATGCATGCTTTCTTGCCCATTCCAGGAAGAGGAGGACTCTTAACAATTCTTATCACCAATGTAAATCTGCATAGCAAAATTTGCTAAACATCGTTTTACTAAAAACCAAGTTTATTGTAATTTTCCTGGCCACCTTTCCATGACTTGTCTTCTCATCCCCCTCTTCTACCCAAGAGCCTGAAACCCTTTTCCCTTTGTTTGGCCTGAGATGATATATAAGCCCCAATTCAAACCACTCCGAGTTACTCACTGCCCATGTTAATGAACTTCTGCTTATTTCTCTCTTGTTAATCTGGCTTTGGCCAGTCTCATTTACGGGATTCCTGCTGGAGAACCTAAGATGGGTAAAGAAAAAACAGATTTTTCTCCTCTACACTTTTCATCACTGTTTTCTCTAAGAGGTAGGAGGAAGTGTCAAATGGGGTCAGAAGCAGCGTGTTCCATCACTGACCTTGTGACTTGCACAGTTTAACCTGACAGTCCTAGTTTTCCTATTGGATATGCATATAATGATAATTCCCACCTCATGGGGTCTTGCAGGGATCTAATGAGATAACGGATGCAGAACCACTTTATAAATTGTACATCGTTGAATAGCAGCCACTAGATTAATACTCTCTCACCATGAATATAATGAGGGCAGGGACGGGTCTCCCTGTTTAACAGAGAAACTGAAGGCCAAAGGGGTTCGGTAATTCGCTACAATTCTTCTGCGAGTCCGGATCGGATCTGGCCTGGGACAGGCCTCTACTCTAAGCGATTTTCCTACACTGTCTGGTCAAGTGTGCCATGCCAGCCACCTCCAGACCCAGAGTCCACATGATAAAAGCAAAATCTTGGGCCAGCTCTGACAAAGTCCTGAAGTGGCCCCCTCCTGCCACTTCACTGGGTTCTAATTGTGTCTTTCTTCAGAAAGAGGAATAATTAAATAGAAGTTTTCTTTTAATAGGCCTCGGGTTGGGCTCAGCATTCTGCATCCCTTGTCAATTTCCCCATGTTTCTTAGCTCATCTGGGGGACAGGAAACTGTCCAGAAGCAGCTTATTTGCATCAAAAACACTGCAATTTGCACGTAAATGGCATTGCTTTTAAATGCGAAGGAGCATCCTGAGTTGACAGAGAAGGCTGTCTTTGATCCTTCAAATAACTGCAACCCCTAAAGTTCTGGAAATAATCTTTCCTTCTCTCCAATTACACCCATTCCAGGAGAAGTCTCCCTTACCCCTCTTCAAAATACAGCCATTAAAGTTTCACCAATCAAGGGCAACTCTCCTTTCCCACAGGGGGACTTATTTGAGGAACAATCCTCAATTGGGCAGACACACTGAGATGCTACTAAATACCAAGCATTGGGAAACAAGATGAATAGGACACTGTTGCAGCTGTTAGGAAGTTTACAATCTTGGATGGAAGATAAGGCTGATGAATGTGTAATAGAAGCTAGAATATGCTGCTTGCAGAGAGATGTAAAATGCTTCATGAGATAGTCTGAACCTGCTTGGGAGATAGGAAAGACAGGGAGAGGAGGTGGTTATTCGTCTGGATCTCCAAAGCTGATATGATCTCTCCAGCAAATCAATTCTCCACTGCCCCCACTCTCCTTACTCACCTCACAGTCTCAGACTAGTTGCTTTGCTCAATGTTGGTTTTCCATATTTGACAGTCCTTCATGTTAAAAACAAGACAACAGACCCCAAAATGAAGTCACTTGTCAGCAAACATCATCAAACCAAGACTTAATGCTTAATTTAATGACAGTTTCAGCCTCCCCCGGGCTTCCCTGATAGCTCAGTTGGTAAAGAATCCTCCTGCAATGCAGGAGACCCTGGTTCGATTCCTGGGTCAGCAAGAACCCACTCCAGGATTCTTGGGCTTCCCTTGTGGCTCAGCTGTAAAGAATCCACCTGCAGTGCAGGAGACCTGGGTTGGGAAGATCCCTGGAGAAGGGAAAAGCTACCCACTCCAGTATTCTGGCCTGGAAAATCCCATGGACTATCTATAGGGTCATAAAGAGTCGGACATGACTGAGCGACATTCACTTTACTTTTACTTCACTTCAGCCTCTCCCAGGTATGAAATCTTAAACCAGCCAACCAGGAATTACCTGGTTGGACACTAATGAAGTCATCTAACAGACAGATCCCTACTGTTGCCTATAGGAAGGCAACCTTGTCACAAGCAATCTTCTTTTAGCAGGGGACAAATTCCTTGTCCCGATCCCTCCTACATATAAGTCTTATACTTTGTGCAACTCCTCAGAGCTCCTTTGTAGTTGCTAGATAGGGGTGCTGCCCAATTCATGAATTGTTCAATAAAACCAATAAGATTTTTAACATTTTGCCAACTATTAATCAAACTGGCACTTGCCAGCTACTTCTACAAGGATTAAACCCTGAGCTGCTGCAGCTGCTGACCTTCAACACACCCTGAAGGGAGTTCAGGGTGGTGATCAGGAATGAGGCACTTTGTGCTGTGGGAAAAACCGGCAGAACAGGTCTTCAGAGTTAGATATTTCCAGGAGATTTTATGAACCCACTTCTTGTATCTCCTCATGTCTAGGGAGGCAGTAAGATCATGAACGGGAGCATCTGCTCCTCTGATGAGCAGCAAGCCACTGCCAAGCATGTGCTCGACTGCGTGCACCGCCCCTCCCTTCTCTAAAGCCATATATCATGCTGACTTTTCCCTCACCGCTTTGGAGCAGTTTCTCTGAGCCATCTGAAATGCTGCCTCCCTGGACACAGTCCTCATTTTACCCCAAAGAAAACAACTTAGAACTTTCACATTGTGACTGCTTTGTTTTTAGACAGTTAACTCAGTTGATTTCTTTTTTAAAAACAGTCTTTGGTTAAAACATCTCTCCCTCCAGGAGTCCACCAGGAATAAACTTCACCATTGTTCAAAAACAAATTTCAACTGAGTGCATTTGAAGATCTAATAGGCTTGCTTTATTCAGTGATTCATGAATCGGGCAGCTTGTTCTCTGGCCAGTAGAAGGGCACTCTGAGGGGTTGTACAAAATGGAAGGTTGGTATAGAAAGAAGAGTGGGGTAAGAGAGCTATTAGAAAAAGAAGAGAAACGATTACTCCTAGGCCAGGATATCTTCTTTGGGGGGAGAGGGAAAGGCGAGGGATTCAAACAGATTGCTTCTGGGGGATGGAGAGAGTCCACAAGACAGATTACCTTACTGCTGCTGACTGGAAAATTCCAGACTGGTTGATTAAAGTTACATTTCTGGCAAAAGTCTAAATTGTAAGTAGGTTATGTATTAAATCTAAATGTGATTTTATTTAATAAAGTATCATGGGTTTTAGCACAAGTGACACCATTTTGGGCCTTTGCTTATTCTCTCTGATGCCGTCTAAAGTGAACTGGTGTAGCCTATTAACTAGCTCCCCAGTTTCCTTTGTTCTGTACTCTCTGTGCCCGATTTCCTTCTTACTCGGGGCAGACTTCTGAATGCTGAAGATAGTTCAATGGGAGATAGAATTGGGAGTGGGTTAGAATGCAGCCTCTAACCGTACACAGCTGTGTAACCCTGGGGAAAGTTATATAACCCCTGAACCTCACACTCCTCGTCTGTGAACTGACAGCAATAGTGTCACTGTGCTGAGTTCCTGTGGGGGGATAGTAAGTGAACATAAAGCAGTTAGAAGCTACTCCCTAAAAAAGTTGTTTTTCCTTATGGCTATAGCTCAGTTTTGTTGGGTATGTTAGACCGTTTCCTGGGTTTGTGGGAAGATCTTTTCCTAGTACTAGGTATTTGCTGTTGTTGTTTAGTCGCTAAGTTCTATCCGACTATTTTGGGACCCCACGGACTGTAGCCTGCCAGGCTCCTCTGTCCATGGGATTTCCCAGGCAAGAATACTGGAGTGGGTTGCCATTTGCTTCTCCAAGGGATCTTCCTGACCCAGAAATTGAATCAAGTCTCCTGCACTGACAGGTGGATTCTTTATCACTAGATGGTAAGTAAGTGCCCACTGAGGGAACTGATGCTCTGTTTCATCTCTATAAGTTTGTGTGTGCATTCGCTCCCATTTGGAATCAGTACTTTAATCCTCTCTTTGCCAACAAAGGCCCATCTAGTCAAAGCTATGTATGGTTTTTCCAGTGATCATGTATGGACATGAGAGTTGGACTATAAAGAAAGTGGAGCACTGAAGAATTGATGCTTTTGAAATGTGGTGTTGGAGAAGACTCTTGAGAGTTCCTTGGACTGCAAGGAGATCCAATCAGTCCATCCTAAAGGAAATCAGTCCTGAATATTCATTGGAAGGACTGGTGTTGAAGCTGAAACTCCAATACTTTGGCCACCTGATGTGAAGAACTGACTCATTGGAAAAGACCCTGATGGTGGGAAAGATTGAAGGTGGGAGGAGAAGGGGACGACAGAGGATGAGATGGCTGGATGGCATCACCGANTGGCCACCCACTCCAGTATGCTTGCCTGGAGAATCCCATGGACAGCAGAGCCTGATGGGCTCCAGTTGATAGGGTCACAGAGTCGGACACAACTGAGTGAGTGAGAACATACATGCATGCTTTCTTGCCCATTCCAGGAAGAGGAGGACTCTTAACAATTCTTATCACCAATGTAAATCTGCATAGCAAAATTTGCTAAACATCGTTTTACTAAAAAACAAGTTTATTGTAATTTTCCTGGCCACCTTTCCATGACTTGTCTTCTCATCCCCCTCTTCTACCCAAGAGCCTGAAACCCTTTTCCCTTTGTTTGGCCTGAGATGATATATAAGCCCCAATTCAAACCACTCCGAGTTACTCACTGCCCATGTTAATGAACTTCTGCTTATTTCTCTCTTGTTAATCTGGCTTTGGCCAGTCTCATTTACGGGATTCCTGCTGGAGAACCTAAGATGGGTAAAGAAAAAACAGATTTTTCTCCTCTACACTTTTCATCACTGTTTTCTCTAAGAGGTAGGAGGAAGTGTCAAATGGGGTCAGAAGCAGCGTGTTCCATCACTGACCTTGTGACTTGCACAGTTTAACCTGACAGTCCTAGTTTTCCTATTGGATATGCATATAATGATAATTCCCACCTCATGGGGTCTTGCAGGGATCTAATGAGATAACGGATGCAGAACCACTTTATAAATTGTACATCGTTGAATAGCAGCCACTAGATTAATACTCTCTCACCATGAATATAATGAGGGCAGGGACGGGTCTCCCTGTTTAACAGAGAAACTGAAGGCCAAAGGGGTTCGGTAATTCGCTACAATTCTTCTGCGAGTCCGGGTCGGATCTGGCCTGGGACAGGCCTCTACTCTAAGCGATTTTCCTACACTGTCTGGTCAAGTGTGCCATGCCAGCCACCTCCAGACCCAGAGTCCACATGATAAAAGCAAAATCTTGGGCCAGCTCTGACAAAGTCCTGAAGTGGCCCCCTCCTGCCACTTCACTGGGTTCTAATTGTGTCTTTCTTCAGAAAGAGGAATAATTAAATAGAAGTTTTCTTTTAATAGGCCTCGGGTTGGGCTCAGCATTCTGCATCCCTGGTCAATTTCCCCATGTTTCTTAGCTCATCTGGGGGACAGGAAACTGTCCAGAAGCAGCTTATTTGCATCAAAAACACTGCAATTTGCACGTAAATGGCATTGCTTTTAAATGCGAAGGAGCATCCTGAGTTGACAGAGAAGGCTGTCTTTGATCCTTCAAATAACTGCAACCCCTAAAGTTCTGGAAATAATCTTTCCTTCTCTCCAATTACACCCATTCCAGGAGAAGTCTCCCTTACCCCTCTTCAAAATACAGCCATTAAAGTTTCACCAATCAAGGGCAACTCTCCTTTCCCACAGGGGGACTTATTTGAGGAACAATCCTCAATTGGGCAGACACACTGAGATGCTACTAAATACCAAGCATTGGGAAACAAGATGAATAGGACACTGTTGCAGCTGTTAGGAAGTTTACAATCTTGGATGGAAGATAAGGCTGATGAATGTGTAATAGAAGCTAGAATATGCTGCTTGCAGAGAGATGTAAAATGCTTCATGAGATAGTCTGAACCTGCTTGGGAGATAGGAAAGACAGGGAGAGGAGGTGGTTATTCGTCTGGATCTCCAAAGCTGATATGATCTCTCCAGCAAATCAATTCTCCACTGCCCCCACTCTCCTTACTCACCTCACAGTCTCAGACTAGTTGCTTTGCTCAATGTTGGTTTTCCATATTTGACAGTCCTTCATGTTAAAAACAAGACAACAGACCCCAAAATGAAGTCACTTGTCAGCAAACATCATCAAACCAAGACTTAATGCTTAATTTAATGACAGTTTCAGCCTCCCCCGGGCTTCCCTGATAGCTCAGTTGGTAAAGAATCCTCCTGCAATGCAGGAGACCCTGGTTCGATTCCTGGGTCAGCAAGAACCCACTCCAGGATTCTTGGGCTTCCCTTGTGGCTCAGCTGTAAAGAATCCACCTGCAGTGCAGGAGACCTGGGTTGGGAAGATCCCTGGAGAAGGGAAAAGCTACCCACTCCAGTATTCTGGCCTGGAAAATCCCATGGACTATCTATAGGGTCATAAAGAGTCGGACATGACTGAGCGACATTCACTTTACTTTTACTTCACTTCAGCCTCTCCCAGGTATGAAATCTTAAACCAGCCAACCAGGAATTACCTGGTCGGACACTAATGAAGTCATCTAACAGACAGATCCCTACTGTTGCCTATAGGAAGGCAACCTTGTCACAAGCAATCTTCTTTTAGCAGGGGACAAATTCCTTGTCCCGATCCCTCCTACATATAAGTCTTATACTTTGTGCAACTCCTCAGAGCTCCTTTGTAGTTGCTAGATAGGGGTGCTGCCCAATTCATGAATTGTTCAATAAAACCAATAAGATTTTTAACATTTTGCCAACTATTAATCAAACTGGCACTTGCCAGCTACTTCTACAAGGATTAAACCCTGAGCTGCTGCAGCTGCTGACCTTCAACACACCCTGAAGGGAGTTCAGGGTGGTGATCAGGAATGAGGCACTTTGTGCTGTGGGAAAAACCGGCAGAACAGGTCTTCAGAGTTAGATATTTCCAGGAGATTTTATGAACCCACTTCTTGTATCTCCTCATGTCTAGGGAGGCAGTAAGATCATGAACGGGAGCATCTGCTCCTCTGATGAGCAGCAAGCCACTGCCAAGCATGTGCTCGACTGCGTGCACCGCCCCTCCCTTCTCTAAAGCCATATATCATGCTGACTTTTCCCTCACCGCTTTGGAGCAGTTTCTCTGAGCCATCTGAAATGCTGCCTCCCTGGACACAGTCCTCATTTTACCCCAAAGAAAACAACTTAGAACTTTCACATTGTGACTGCTTTGTTTTTAGACAGTTAACTCAGTTGATTTCTTTTTTAAAAACAGTCTTTGGTTAAAACATCTCTCCCTCCAGGAGTCCACCAGGAATAAACTTCACCATTGTTCAAAAACAAATTTCAACTGAGTGCATTTGAAGATCTAATAGGCTTGCTTTATTCAGTGATTCATGAATCGGGCAGCTTGTTCTCTGGCCAGTAGAAGGGCACTCTGAGGGGTTGTACAAAATGGAAGGTTGGTATAGAAAGAAGAGTGGGGTAAGAGAGCTATTAGAAAAAGAAGAGAAACGATTACTCCTAGGCCAGGATATCTTCTTTGGGGGGAGAGGGAAAGGCGAGGGATTCAAACAGATTGCTTCTGGGGGATGGAGAGAGTCCACAAGACAGATTACCTTACTGCTGCTGACTGGAAAATTCCAGACTGGTTGATTAAAGTTACATTTCTGGCAAAAGTCTAAATTGTAAGTAGGTTATGTATTAAATCTAAATGTGATTTTATTTAATAAAGTATCATGGGTTTTAGCACAAGTGACACCATTTTGGGCCTTTGCTTATTCTCTCTGATGCCGTCTAAAGTGAACTGGTGTAGCCTATTAACTAGCTCCCCAGTTTCCTTTGTTCTGTACTCTCTGTGCCCGATTTCCTTCTTACTCGGGGCAGACTTCTGAATGCTGAAGATAGTTCAATGGGAGATAGAATTGGGAGTGGGTTAGAATGCAGCCTCTAACCGTACACAGCTGTGTAACCCTGGGGAAAGTTATATAACCCCTGAACCTCACACTCCTCGTCTGTGAACTGACAGCAATAGTGTCACTGTGCTGAGTTCCTGTGGGGGGATAGTAAGTGAACATAAAGCAGTTAGAAGCTACTCCCTAAAAAAGTTGTTTTTCCTTATGGCTATAGCTCAGTTTTGTTGGGTATGTTAGACCGTTTCCTGGGTTTGTGGGAAGATCTTTTCCTAGTACTAGGTATTTGCTGTTGTTGTTTAGTCGCTAAGTTCTATCCGACTATTTTGGGACCCCACGGACTGTAGCCTGCCAGGCTCCTCTGTCCATGGGATTTCCCAGGCAAGAATACTGGAGTGGGTTGCCATTTGCTTCTCCAAGGGATCTTCCTGACCCAGAAATTGAATCAAGTCTCCTGCACTGACAGGTGGATTCTTTATCACTAGATGGTAAGTAAGTGCCCACTGAGGGAACTGATGCTCTGTTTCATCTCTATAAGTTTGTGTGTGCATTCGCTCCCATTTGGAATCAGTACTTTAATCCTCTCTTTGCCAACAAAGGCCCATCTAGTCAAAGCTATGTATGGTTTTTCCAGTGATCATGTATGGACATGAGAGTTGGACTATAAAGAAAGTGGAGCACTGAAGAATTGATGCTTTTGAAATGTGGTGTTGGAGAAGACTCTTGAGAGTTCCTTGGACTGCAAGGAGATCCAATCAGTCCATCCTAAAGGAAATCAGTCCTGAATATTCATTGGAAGGACTGGTGTTGAAGCTGAAACTCCAATACTTTGGCCACCTGATGTGAAGAACTGACTCATTGGAAAAGACCCTGATGGTGGGAAAGATTGAAGGTGGGAGGAGAAGGGGACGACAGAGGATGAGATGGCTGGATGGCATCACCGACTCAAAGGACATGAGTTTGGGTAAACTTCAGGAGTTGGTGATGGACAGGGAGGACTGGGGTGCTGCCATCCGTGGGATCGCAGAGAGTGGGACATGACTAAGCAACTGAACTGAACTGAATCCCTTCCTTACCACATAACTTGGCTAACTACTATTAATTATTTGAAAAGCAGTCCTGCATGCCACTCCCAAGCTAGACAGCTCCAGTTATGAAATATAAAAAATTAAGGGTAAAAAAGACATTTTCTGGGATAGCATATCATTTCCTCTTTGAATCCCTCAGTGATCTCTTGGTTATTTAGTATTATTTAGCCTCCATGTGTTTGTGGTTATTACAGTTTTTTTCTTGTAATTGATTTCTAATCTCATAGCAACATGGTCAGAAAAGATGCTTGATACAGTTTAATTTTCTTAATTTACCAAGGCTTGATTTGTGACCCAAGATGTGATCTGACCTGGAGAGTATCAAATGTACAGTTGAGAGGAACGGTGTTCTGCTGCTTTCGAATGGAATGTCCTATGCTAAGTAGCTAAGTCGCTTCAGTCATGTCCGACTCTGTGCGACCCCATAGATGGCAGCCCACCAGGCTCCCCCATCCCTGGGATTCTCCAGGCAAGAGTACTGGAGTGGGGTGCCATTGCCTTCACTTATAAATAACAGTTAAGTCTATCTGGTCTAATGTGTCATTTAAGGCTTGTGTTTCCTTGTTAATTTTCTGTCTGGATGATCTGTCCATCTGCGGAGGTGGAGTGGTAAAGTCCCTGAGTACTACTGTGTTGCTGCTGATGTCCCCCTTTTAAGGCTGTTAGCATTTGCTTTATGTATTGAAGTGCTTCTATACTTTGGGTGCATAAATATCTACAGTTTTTATGTCTTCTTCTTGGGTTAATCCCTTGATCATTATATAGGGTCCTTCCTTGCCTCTCATGACAGTCTTATTTTAAAGTCTATTTTGTCTGATAGACAAAGTCTAATCAGCTTCCTTCTGATTTCTATTTGCATGAAATATGTTTTTCCATCCCCTCATTTTCAGTCTGTATGTGTCTGAAGTGGGTTTTTCACAGATAGCATATATACAGATCTTGCTTTTGTATCCATTCAGCCAGGTCTGTGTCTTTTGGTTGGAGCGTTTGATCCATTTATATTTAAGATAATTATTGATATGTATGTTTCTTTTATAATTTTTTAAATTGTTTTTGGTTTATTTTTGTAGGTATTTTAAGTTCTTTTAGCATTTGTTGTAAAGCTGGTTTGATGGTGCTGAATTCTCTTAGCTTTTGCTTGTCTATAAGGTTTTCTATTTCTATATGAAATCCGAATGAGATCATTACTGGGTAGAATAATCTTGGCTGTAGGTGTTTCCTTTTCATTGCTTTAAATATGTCCTGCCATTCCCTTCTGGCCTGTAGTATTTATGCTGAAAAATCACCTGATATCCCTGTGGGGATTCCTTTATATGTTATTTGTTGCTTTTCCTTTGCTTTTGGGATGATATGTCATTGACTATATTACTGTTCAAAAATAATCACTGCCTCTCCTTGAGAAGAATTGTATTTCCCTACTGTGGGGATGGCTGGCTTGACCATGTGACTTGCTTTGCCCAATGAAATGTGAGCATTCTGTGTCCTTTCCAAGAAGAAGTGTGAAGAGCCAGTGCGTGGATTGCCATGACCTATTTTCTCTCTGCAGTCCCACCAGTCACGCTCACGCTCTTTCACCTGCATGGTCCTGGTTAGGAAACATGGGGCAAAGCCAAGAAGTAACCCACAAGGCACATGTGGGTGAGAAATAAACCTCTGATGCTCTAACCTCCAGAGGTTTGGGGGCCATCTGCCACTTGAGCTTATCCTGACTGATACAGCATATTATCCGGCTTTTTCCCCTCCGAGGTGATGTTCAGTCCTTTTCTACCATTCTAGTCACTGCATCATGCCTTAACATACGTCAAATCTAATCTGTACATCTCAAGCTACAGTCCTCACCATGCGGACAGCTTGCCAGCATCTTAAACTCAGCACGCACGGACCCAAACTTGGTATATTCCCTTCCCTTCCCAAATATGCTGCAACATCCCTTCCTATATCCATGGACTAACTAGCGAAATGTGAGAAATCACTGGGACTGTTCTTAAGCCTATCATCCCATGGGTCAGGCTGATCATTTCTATTGCTGAAATGTCTCTCATTTCTGTTTACTCTTTTTAAAGCTCCTCACCTCTACTCTGGTCTTTCATTTGTCATCTGAATGCCTGTAAGATCTCTGCAGCTAGGCTCCCTGACTTTAGTCTCTTTCCTGATCAACTTGTCAATCCTAAATCATTAAAACTTAAAAAAAATATATTAAGCAGAATACGTTCTGGCTTTCTGTCTGAAGAAACAGACCTTACTAATAACCTGAAAGCCCAGATGAAGTTTCAAATTTTCAGACTCCTGAGTTACTTGATGGGATAATGTGGGACAGGAAGAAGAAGATCTTGGGCCCTAGCTCATCATCCACAACACTTTGACTTCCCATCCCTGACTCTGCTCATAACAGAAGAATTATGTGAGAGCATGTTGTACATACATGTGAGAATTCTGAGTTGGCACATGTAAGATTTATCCACATCCCATGCAAGCAGCCAAGCTTTGGCCACCTTTCAGCCTTGGGAGAATAGAACAAAACCACAGTCTGCCCTTAGGAGGAAGAATCAAAGAAGGTAATTGTGCCATGGAAGTAGGCTTGCAGCCTGTGCGCAGGGATTCCCAGGATTCCCAGAGAACACTAGAGGGAAGGACACAGGCGAGGATGCTCTGTCCTCCTGGTTCCAGGTGCTCTCACCCTCTGGGTAGGGCATGACTGGAGATATGGGTCAAAGTGCATCCTACTAAAGTGGGAGGCCTAGGGCAGGGGTCCCTCTTCCCGAGACTGAGAGCGATTCTATAAACCATAATCATGATCAGCGTTGACTGAGCAACACTGATGTACCAGGCGTCATTGCAAATTTTTTACTGATGAAGAAACTCAGCAAACCTCTTAATGTGCCCAAATCATACTGTTACTGAACACAAATTCGTGTGCCTGATGCACAGTGAGGCCAAACCAAGGTGATGGAGTTTGGAGCAGAGAAAGGTTTATTGCAGGGCTTAGCAAGAAAAATGGGAAGCTTGTGGCCAAAAAACCCTGATCTCCCCAGAGGTTTCAGCAAAGTGTTTGAAAAGGTGAGCATTTCAACGAGATGAGGGAGGGGCTTCCTAGGCTCTGTGACTAGCTTGTGCACAATTCTCTGACTAGCTTAAGTTAGTAGGGTGGTTAACATCATCAGTCCTTAGGTACCAGTAGGTCTAGGGTCTACATACTCAAGATGATCAAGCAGTTATCTTTCATTTGGTGATAGGTTTTAGTATCTAAAAAACTCAGGAAATATGCATGGGATACTATTGTCTGGGTACCTCAGGCAGGAGCTATAGCAGAAGATATGGGGGAAGGATCTGTCCTGGGAAGACCCCAAAGAGTCCTGATCAGTGACAATACAGCTCCTGGGAGGCAGAGTCAGGAATTGAATCCCAGCAAATCGATCCCAGTACGACTACACGTAACATGCTACACTGCCACTAGAAGCAACGGAAAATTCCAGGTCTGTTTGAGGCTGTCTCTTGTTCACCAAAGTGCAGTGTGTGATTCAGTAAAGGTAGCATGGGGAAAGAACCCAAGATATGGAGCCAGAAGATTTTGGTTTTAATGTTAGCTCCACCATCTGCTAGCTCTGTCTATTAATCAAGGAACTTTGCCTTTTCATAAAATTAAGAGAGTAGTAATATGTTCCCCAGTGGGGATTAAATGAGTAGTGAATATGAAAAGCTTTAAAGCTCTGTTATTAAGATGATATTCTAGTTACTATGGATACATAATAAATTACCCTAAAACTTAGTAGTATAAAGGAACCATTTGTTATGCTCCTGGATTCTATGGTCAGGGATTTCGATGGGGGTATTTTCTATGCTCTGCAATGTCTGGGGTCTCAGCGTGAAGACCTTAGTCTGGGAGCTGGAATCACTGCAGCCTCGTCCCTCTTGCACATGTAGTGGTTGATACTGGCTGTTTGCTGAGATCTGCACCGGGGCTGCAGGCTGAAACCCACATGTGAGGCCTCTGAATGTACCTGGCTCCCCTCAAGCTGTGGTGGCTAGATTCCATGGGTGAGGAAATAGAGAGATAAAGAGATGATGATAGAGACAGAGATAAAGATAGATACACAGAGAGAAAGAGAGACAGAGAAAAGGGCAAAGGATGATGAACAGATCTCTGCCCCTCCAGGTTTATATCTTTCTGAAGTGACATCATCTCTCTGCACTTCTCACATTAGCTGGGGAGCCAGTTGCAAGGTCTTCCTGCTGTGTCATTAAGCATCACAAATCAGGATGGATCTTTGTCTGCTTGCCTGAAACATCCCTCATCTTTCTGGCACGTGCTGGATGAAAATTTTGTTAAAGAGTAGGTAATTGGCTGTGTAGCTTTGCTTTTGAATGGAGGAATTTATGGTGTATCAAGTAGCAACATGCCCTCCAACATCATATTATGTTAATTCTTCTCCATCACACGAAGGTGATTTGACACAGCTTAATATGATATGACTATGAAATATCAAAGAAAAAGATGGGATTCGATTTAACAGCCCAGCCTCCTATTCCTGGAAGGGAAGACATTCCCAAATGGACTGTCCTAAAAACCCTGAGAACCCAGGGCATCGCTACTGCTGACTAAGAGTTTTTTATGCATAGCATCTCATTTACTCTTCACACCATAATCTTGCAGGATAAGCTTGAGTAGCACTCACATTTTACTAATGAGGCAGTGAGGACTCAGAGAGTCCAAGTTGCTTTCTTGAAATCACTTGGCTGTTAGGATGGGGAGCTGGGAGTCTGGAGAAACAAGAGGGATGTCTGGTGCATGAGCTCGGAAGCCTGGATTGCCTGATACTGAGCTAGCTGGGATCAAGGGCTTCCCCTTCCACAGAGGGAGGGGCAATGCCAAAACTTAGCTTCCTGGTGGTTCTGAGCACCACAAGCATCCCAGACAGCAGCAGCCAGATGTGTTTTCAGCATCCCCCGAGAGCCAGCACCTAAGCTTAGACTGCTAGATGTTTGAGCTCCAAATGTGCGTCTCCCCTTACAAAGCTGCTCCCACCCTCACCTCACAAAACATAGAGGAGATGAAGGTGGTGGGTACTTCTGCTGGGGGCCAGCTGTACTCTAGCCATTTCTAGGGCCTCAATATGTAGAGAGAAGGCCCCCCGTGAGCACCTATCAAGGTCCCTGATGGGGCTTGCTGCTGTTGCTGGAGCCCTCGTTTTACAAAGACAATTGCAGATGGTCTATTTGTCATCCTCCGCTTCCTGTGTTGTTCAAGGCCATTGCATTTCATGTGGACCTGTTCACATTTATTCAACTTTATATTAGCTCATTACCTACATCATCTCATAGAATCCAGATGGGTCTGGGAACGTGGCATGAGATACAAGGAAATTTTCTTTTAGATCTGCATTCTAAGGAAATGCTTAGAGATAAATAGAAATAAAATTAGCTTCTTTTTTTGACATGAAGCAGTTCTCTATTGATAATTGTTTTTCTAAATTTGGGTACAATTATTTTCATGAGATCAGAGTAGATATTGCTTTGGATTTGAAGAATCTAAAACAGTATTTAAATAATTATCCCCAAAGTGGGCTTCTGTAGACAACCCCCAGTTGAACGTTCTCCTAAGATAAAGTCCTAATGGGGAAAAAAGAGTTCACTTAGCTACTTGGAAATGATGCCCAAAGATTCAATTTGGGCAAAAGGAATCATTTTGAAATGACACAGTCTGACATGATGTAGATCCAGAAGTAGAAATCAGGAGCTATGTGACTGCTTGAAAAGTGAATGGACTGACTCAGAACAAAGTAAATCCTCTTTCTCAGAGGTGTTCAGATGCGTGGTGATTTGGTGAAGCTACTTTAGAATGGCCAGAAGAATTAGACGGGGGAAAAATAATGATTTTAGTGATAATAATGGCAAATTTTAATTTTTGAAACGTATCTAGGCCTAGTGAAGTGAAAGTCGCTCAGTCGTGTCTGACTCTTTGTGATCCCATGGACTATATGTTCATGGAATTCTCTAGGGCAGAATACTGGAGTGGGTAGCCTTTCCCTTCTCCAGGCCTAGGAAGGAGCTAAATACTTTACACACAGTCTATTACTTGATCCTCATAACAACTTCAGGAAGCAGGTGTTATTACTCACATTTTGAGGGTGAGAACTCTGAGATACAGAGATTAAATAGTATATTCAAGCTTAGACATCACAGAAATAGGTTTAAATCCAAGTCTTTTTGATTCTAAAGGCACTCGTTCTTAACAATTAGTCCTGGAAGTCAAAGACACTCCTTGCAAGAAATCTCTGACCCCTGCTAAACTCTTGACTTCCTCACAATAGGCAGGGAAGAAATTTCCCTTCCAAGGGAAGTTCAGAGCCCTTGCACTGTGTGTGGTTACACTGGAGGTTGTTTTCCTACAGTGTCTTCCTCTGACTGGTCCCCACCTCCCTACTGGCAGATACAGGGGAGCAAAGGCAATGCCTCCTCGCAGACAGTTGTCGGGGAGTACTTAACAGGATTCCTGCATGCTGTTTTCTATTTCTCAAGGATTCTCGGTTCCTTATCAGTTCCTATTCTGAGAATGAGTAGAGCTGCACGCAGTTCTCA
This sequence comes from Neotragus pygmaeus, assembly GCA_006410875.1. Taxonomy (NCBI): domain Eukaryota; kingdom Metazoa; phylum Chordata; class Mammalia; order Artiodactyla; family Bovidae; genus Neotragus; species Neotragus pygmaeus. Next base: position 7,772 of record SJYV01001093.1, on the reverse strand, counting down.
GGACTGAAGTCATAGGATGAGACATGCAGTGACTCTTTTCAGCGTCAGCGACCTTGTATGTATTAGACTATCCATATTATGGCTATTGATAAAATTTCATCATGTGTAATAGCTGAGTAATCATCTTACTAAAGATGTATAAGCCTGCATTTCTGCTAATAAAGCACCCTTGTTCCATCAGAGCTTGGGTCCCCGTGTCTTTCTTTCTCTCTCTCTCTCTCTCTCTCTCTCTCTCTCTCTCTTTTACTCTCTTATCACTGACTCCAAACTGCCAGGTTCCAGTCCATTAAAGGACCACAACGGACAGTGAGCAGGCAGGTACCTGCAGAGAGTAGTGGCCTATTGTGAAGCCGAGGGCTGCAGGCCCTGAGTGCAAGGTTCCTTCGAAGTAGGGAATGAAGCTTCTTAGGGGAAGAGTTCCCCAGTGGTTCATGGCACCAGCAGATCATAGGAGTTCCAGGACCCCGATTCCCTCAGTACTAGGAAGGTAGGTTTGAGGATGGCCAGAGCCTGAATCCAGAGCCCCAGATGACTTTGGGTCACAAACAACCTCTCTGAGGTCCCTTGTGTTGTATAGACATCATTTTATACCTGTACCTTGATCTGAAAAAGTGAAAAAACTCTATTTAGAGCATATTACAGGTAGCAGGTTAGTTAGGAGAAAATCACTGAATTTTTAATGGATGGGGAGACTGAGGGTCAAAAGATTTATTCTAGAGGCTGTTCATGAGTTCCCAGGTTCAGTCTGATTGACAGTAGGAAGAAGGGGGAAAAATAAAACAAAAAGAAGGAAAAAAAAAAACTCAAAAAGGGAAATAGGGTATCTCTACTGTCAAAGGGGAGGGAGTGGTGTAAATATTGTGGGGCCTTTAGAACATTTCCTGTCAAACAGGACCTTAACCTGTGACTCCTTAGTAAGGGGAGATGAATGATTGAAACTCTGGAGTTAACATGCTATTCTTACAAATAAGCACTGTTAGCTACAACCCCAAAAATGCCACGGGATGTCAAGAGAAGATTCATAATGACACTTAAGTTTGCAGAGAATCCCATTTTGAAACTGCAGCCAAAACCTATTACTCATGTTGTGCTGAACTCATATTTAATTCTGACAAAGGACAAATATGAGGTGGTGAGAACTTGATGTTTTTTTCCGCAGCCGCTAGAAAAGAGAAGTGTTGGGCCATATTGTTTTTGACATGGAGCCTTAATTAGGCCTTAAAGAATAGGTAGCACATGCTTGATGAAATTGGAGACGCTATGGTGATCCGAGGAGAATTCAGCTGCTTGGTTTGAGGTTTGAGTTTGATGTTCCCCCACCAGGGACCCACCAGTCACAATAATTACAGTGCTGTCTTCTCATACTATGATTTATTTAGATGTTGCTTTATGAATTAATTCCCACTAATTGCTGCTCCTCTCACTGTAAATCAAGGTTTCTTGCTTTCTGTAGTATGACGAACATTATCCTACAGTGCGGTAATTAGTCCAATTAGGAAGCAAGGCAGATGTGGAAAACCAATTAGTTTCAGGAATACGTCTGTGCCTATGTATCCCAAGCACTGTTCAATTGAAATTTAATAGCAACTTAATAAAACATTGTTTTATTCATAAACCATCTCTTCCTTCCAAGCTCCCATTTGTTTGTTTATCTGTTCATTTCTACTGGAGCCAGCGCCAACTTGCTTCATGCTTGGTGAGTCTCTTTCCATGCAGACGAGATTATTATTTTCTTCCTGTGGTTGGAGTTTGAAAGGATCCTTGTTTGGAAAGGGAGGCAGAGCCTGGTAGTTTGGAGAGGGGTGAGATTATGGCAAACTCATCCTCTTTATCATAAATGTAACCATTATTTGATCCAAGGACTTAAACCAGGAGACATCAATACCCCATTGTACATACACATATGTACACACACACTTACACACACATACAGGTACACACAGATACACACATATATAGATACACATAGACAGAGAAGCATACACATGTATACATGTGCACACATACACACACGCAGGCATGATACACATGTACACAGATACATGAGCACACGTACATATAAACATACAATGTGTCACATACAGAAGATACACATGTGTGTACACATTTATATGCACACACACATACATACAGAGAAACATACATGTATATAAGCACAGGCACACACATCCAAACATACATGTATAGACATGCACATTTATACACTCATGCATGTCCATACATGTGCTCCTGGCCACCACCCCTCAAAAAGAACCTTGTTCTTAGACCCCTTTCTGAATCTAGCAATCTTGCTGGGGCTTTTGTTGCCTTCGTCTGGGTGTGACTCAGAAGATATCCTACTCCCTGAAGTTTATTCCATTGGGAAATTGGAATAAAATGAGTTACTAATCCCCTGGGTCTAAAAGTTCCTCAGTTCCTCAAAGTTTCTAAGTATTAACCCTCAAATAACAACAAAACAAAATAGCTTATCATGTAAACAATCTGTGCTCTAAACCAGGACAAACTATCGTGGATGACATCATCCAGTTACACATGTAGACATATCATTTCACCAAGTGTAAAAAGAGGAAGAGCCTTAGACCATACCTTGGTTTGGTGTAGGGTCTACAGAGGAAAGGAATGCACACACAGTAAGGGAAAACTCATGTTTCTTCAGTTACTGAAGGACTGGTCAGCTTTCACTAAATCTGCAGCTCTCTGGAAGGTGGAAGGCAGGAGACGCCGTACTGCATTTTGTCTGGGGAGTGTGGTACCTAGAATCTCTGTGAGAAAAGGACCCTCAGGAGATCAAAGGCCCTTCTACAGTATTTGATGGAAGAATCTGAAAGCCAGAGAAAGGATCTGGCTTCTCTCCCCAAAGTGGCAGACCTAAAATTAGCTCAAGTCTCTGGACTCATCAAGCCACCACGTTCTTTGCACAGTGTTCTGCTTGCCTCCCTTAGGGAAACACATTTCCAGTTTCCAGTACACCTATGTACAAGAGTTATTAAAAAAATATATCACAAAACAATCACAATAACTGAAAAATCCCTATTCACTGTTGCATCTGATAGGTAAATTACCGAACTTTTGATTTATGTAACTCATTATCGCTGTGTGGTGGCTGCAGTGATACACTCCATTTGTCTCCTTGATCATTATGTGGTTGCTTCTCTCTATGTCCTGAAAGCAAGACCTTAATCATAACCAGCAAGGGTAACACAATTAGCAAGATGTGGCATTAACATGTACAGTTAGCTGTGTATGGGTGCATGTTTTGGGAAGACACGAGTGATGAGGATTTCAGGGCAAGAAGAAACTAAGCCCATCTTTTGAACCAGTGACCCCCTTCTTACATGATCCAGGAGACGGTTGGGGCCTGTGAAAGTTCTATATAGATGCTCAGACGGTCCAGTCGGGGGCCCTTGGCTACAAACTGCAGTGTGAGGGGCAAGAGAAAAGGGAATGTCAGGGTGGAAAGGAACAGAAAGAATGGTGATAAACCTGTGCTGGATCTCAGAAGACGGTTGCCCTTGTGACCTGAGAGATGAAGTTGTTCATTCCAGCTCACAGTCATTATTGCTCTTCTGATTGCATCTCTGCCTCGGGGGACACTGTGGCTGCACTCGGGTTACAAGTAACTCGGGTTACTGGAGTGGTTACCCAGCCACTCCACTGTGGGTGATGCACCAACCTAAGCTGATGGAGGAGTGTTAAAATCGAACCCAGAGGAGAAGAAATGGCCTTCTTTGTTTTCCCAGCCTTTCACCTGTACAGGCGCTTTTGGGGGATGGCTAGGGTAAAAAAGGCAACTGTCCATCAAACCAGTGTTTTGTAAAAGTGAGACTCCATTTCTGACAATTCAATTTAATTCAACAATTGCTTGTTGAAGAACAACTGATTATCATAATTATCATTAATAACGTAAACACTCACATCATTACATTATTATTTACATAATGCAAAAATTACATTATTATAATAATTACATTATTATAACAGTCCTGAATATTCATTGGAAGGACTGATGCTGAAGCTGAAACTCCATTACTTTGGCCACCTGATTCGAAGAACTAACTCATTGGAAAAGACCATGATACTGGGAAATACTGAAGGCAGGAGAATGGGATGACAGAGGATGAGATGGTTGGATGACACCACTGATGTGATGGACATGAGTTTGAGCAAGCTCCAGGAGTTGGTGTCCTGACAGTTGCCCTTTCAGGACAAGGAAAGCCTGACGTGCTGCAGTCCATGGGGTTGCAAAGAGTCGGACACAACTGAGCGACTGAACTGACCTGAATATAAATAAGTATCTACTGTACTGGAGTGTACAGATTATTTAAAAGAGAATCATATAGGATTCCTGGCCTCAGAGTTTGCAGTCTATTCAGTCATGAGCAGATGGTCCAGATGCTGCTAAGACAAAGCAAGAATGAGTGATACAGGAGGCAGCCAGGCAGTGAGGGGTCTGAGAGAAAGGGGGTGAGGACCAGGGAAAGCTTCGTGAAGAATATGGTATGTGTGCTCTGTCTTGAGGAATGGTGGGTTTGGGACAAGCAGAGGAGGGTGTTGCAGGCAGGAGGGAACGGAAGGCGGCCACAAGGTTGCAGCAGAGTTGCGGTCACGTCATGGGTAGTGGGCATCTGATTCGTCTAGAACCAGGATGGTGGTGGACTTTAAAGGCGGGATCTGCTCTTGAGTTTGGTTAGCACTGGGCAACAAGGGTAGCCTCAGCCAGCATGTCCATCATATTCTTGGGACTTTTTCTAACAGAAATGAGGTCAGTGATCCATTCTATCTGCTCGGCTAAAGGGTTGTTTCGGAAAACGAAATGCGTGAACGCTTGCAAGTGACATTTAATACTGTGCCCTTCTCAGCTCTTATTAGATGAGGTTTCGAGCATACACTCCTTGTGGGCTTGTTTACAGTGACAATATTGCATTATTGGTGAGTCCAAAGATTTGTAAACTACTGCTGTAAGGTAAGTTTTGTAATCACAGAGCAGCATGATTTTTCTGTGTTAATAATGCAAGTGTGTGTGGGTGGTGGTGGGGAGGTGCTGGATAATAAAAAAAATAGCAGTTTTTAGGTTTTTCCAGGGACTTCGCGGAGCCACACTTGCCCAGGACTCTGTTATTTGGAGAGAGCTGGAAACAAAGACAAAGGCTCAGAGATCTCAGCCCTCCCTGGGGCCCACACCCACACTGACCGCGAGAGGTTCTGCCTTCAGGGTATCTGCTTTCCCAAGCAATCGATGCAACAACAGAGTGAGAAATGAGGAACAGCAACCACTTAGCATCCATTCTTCCTTGTAATTAACATCACGTGGCTGCGTGAACAGCCCGGAGCTGTCTGGTCGAGAAATGCTCATTCAGGGAAACCAAGCAACACACAAACAAACACGAAAAGGCATGCTGGCCCATAATTCTTGCAAACCGCACAGAAAGGGGAAGGGCCTGCTTCCAAGCTGTCTATAACCGAATTACCGCTCAGGGTTTATGTTCAGTATTTTTTTTCCTTTTCCTCTGAAAAATCAGCTCATATATTTTCTTGCAACCAGGACAAGCACTCTCTTAATTGTTCCATTAAAAGAGGTGTTGAAATGTTACTAATTGTCAAATGCAATAAAGTGTAGCAACATGTCACAGGTAAATTAACGGGAAGCCAGGTGCTGTGCGGGGAGTGTGGGTGGGTGGGGGGAGTGAAACGACATTCATGCTGATGGGAATAATCGTTATCCTTTCCTGTAGGTGACTCCTGCTTGCCCAGCCACGGAACTCGATGCCTCACACTGGCCTCTGATTACAGCTTTTAAGTGTTTCTGACTCATCAGTGTCCATTTACTGGGAGTAGTTTTTAGCTGTTCTGTCTCTAAAAGCTTGATCGTGATGTTATGAGCAGAGTGCTGTAACTGGAAAAAGGAAAAGTCGGTTATTACCTTTGAGTCACCCAGAGAAAGGTAATGGTATTTGCAGGAAATCCCCAAGCCCACACCTGAAATTGCAGAGAGACATCCACAGAGAGAGAGGTGCTTTACACACGTGGTCCTGTTGCCCCTGGAGATCAAGGAGTGCTGCGGGAGAGAAAGGGGTGGTGCAAGAGGACAGTCACACCCCAGGTCTCAGGCCAGTTCCTGGGACAGGGCACGGGTTCATGGCTTCTCACAAAGAAGAATTCAAGAACAAACCATGGCAAAGTGAAAGGTTTATTCAGGGAGATCCACACTCCAGTGAGGGCCGTCTCAGAAAGTGAGAGGCTCCAGGGTACTGAGTCACCAATTTTCATTGCTGTCATCGTTCATTCGCTAAATTGTGGCTGCCTCTTTGCGACCCCATGGACTGTAGCATGCCAGGCTCCCCTGTCCTTCACTGTCTCACAGAGTTTGCCCAGATTCATGTCCATTGAGTTGGTGATACCATCTAACCATCTCATCCTCTGTCGTCCCCTTCTCCTCCCCTGAATCTTTTCCAGCACCAGGGTCTTTTTCAATGAATTGGCTGTTTGCATCAGGTGGCCAAAGGACTTCAGCTTTAGCATCAGTCCTTCCAATGAATATTCAGGACTGATATCCTTTAGGATGGACTGGTTTGATCTCCTTGCANGGCCGAGCGCCGAAGAATTGATGCTTTTGAAATGTGGTGTTGGAGAAGACTCTTGAGAGTCCCTTGGACTGCAAGGAGACCCAACCAGTCCATTCTGAATGATATCAACCCTGGGATTTCTTTGGAAGGAATGATGCTAAAGCTGAAATTCCAGTACTTTGGCCACCTCATGGGAAGATTTGACTCACTGGAAAAGACTCTGATGCTGGGAGGGATTGGGGGCAGGAGGAGAAGGGGACGCAGAGGATGAGATGGCTGGATGGCATCACTGACTCGATGGATGTGAGTCTGAGTGAACTCTGGGAGTTGGTGATGGACAGGAGGCCTGGTGTGCTGCGATTCATGGGGTTCCAAAGAGTCAGACATGACTGAGTGACTGAACTGAACTGAACTGAGCCCTGTAGTAAAGGAAGGAAAGGGAGCAAGGGATTATAAATGACTTTTGATTCAAAGTGTAGTGTGTACAAGAATAATGAAGAAGAAAAATGAAACAAAAATGCTACATTACTATATCATTTGCTGCTGTATTACTATACCCAAAGGAAAGGATATAGATGCAAGCAGTTGCTGCTGCTGCTAAGTTGCTTCAGTCGTGTCCGACTCTGTGCGACCCCATAGACGGCAGCCCACCAGGCTCCCCTGTCCCTGGGATTCTCCAGGCAAGAACACTGGAGTGGGTTGCCATTTCCTTCTCTGGCAAGTAGCTGCTAGATGTGCTGTATAACCTTGTTCAAACACTGTCATCAGAAGCTTTTCTCCAATGAACCTTTCATTTGTAGCTATATTTGTTTCAGAAAATAATACATCATCCAGCATATATGAAGGTAATATATGCACAAAACATCAGATATATAATTTTAAAATAATTAAATTCTAACAGTAAATATGCAAAATGTTTGTTATGCAATGCCAGTATTCATGCCACTGAGTAACTTAAGAAAGCTTTCAATTCAATGTGATCTTTCAGTTCAGTTCAGTTCAGTCACTCATTTGTGTCCGAATCTTTGTGACCCCATGAACCGCAGCACTCCAGGCCTTCCTGTCCATCACCATCTCCTGGAGTTCACTCAAACTCACGTCCACTGAGTCTGTGATGCCATCCAGCCATCTCATCCTCTGTCGTCCCCTTCTCCTCCTGCCCCCAATCCCTCCCAGTATCAGTGTCTTTTCCAGTGAGTCAACTCTTCT
>SJYV01001090.1:52845-108648 GCA_006410875.1 Neotragus pygmaeus | reverse complement strand
ATACTTTGGCTACCTGATGTGAAGAACTGACTCATTTGAGAAGACCCTGATGCTGGGAAAGATTGAAGGCAGGATGAGAAGTGGACAAGAGAGGATGAGATGGTTGGATGGCGTCACCAACTCTAACATGAGTTTGAGCAAACTCCGGGAATAGGTGATGGACAGGGAAGCCTGGCTTGCTGCAGTCCATGGGGTCACAAAGAGTTGGACATGACTGAGCGACTGAACTGACTGACTAATATGTATTATCTACATGTATATATGTATAGCTGAATCACTTTGCTATATAGCAGGAACTAACACAACATTGTCAGAGAAGGCAAAGGCACCCCACTCCAGTACTCTTGCGTGGAAAATCCATGGACGGAGGAGCCTGGTAGACTGCAGTCTGTGGGGTCGCTAGGAGCTGGACACGACTGAGCGACTTCACTTTCACTTTTCACTTTCATCCATTGGAGAAGGAAATGGCAACCCACCCCAGTGTTCTTGCCTGGATAATCCCAGGGTCAGGGAAACCTGGTGGGCTGCCATCTATGGGGTCGCACAGAGTCAGACACGACTGAAGCGACTTAGCAGCAGCAGCAACACAACATTTTAAAGCAACTCAATAAAATAATAACTTATCAGATGAGTTATTAATGAAAAAAGTGGCCATGAATTATGGGTTATTAAAGTGGAAACACAAGGTTTGTTGTATCTCTTTTTCTATATGTTGGAAATTTTCTATTATATATTGTTTAAATCACTGGTGCACATAATATTGTTGTTATTCAGTCATTAAGTTGTGTCCAGTTCTTTGTGACCCCATGGAATTCAGCATGCCAGTTCCTCTGACCTCCACTATCTCCCAGATTTGGTTGAAATCAATGTCCGTTGATTCAGTGATGCTATTTAACCATCTCATCCTCTGCCACCTCCATCTCCTTTTGCTTTCAATCTTTGCCAGCATCAGGGTCTTTTTCAATGATTTGGCTCTTTGCATCAGGTGAGCAAAATATTGGAGCTTAAGCTTCAAAGTCAGTCCTTCCAATGACTATTCAGGATTAATTTCCTTTAGGATTGACTGGTTTGATCTCCTTGCAGTCCAAGAGACTCTCAAGAGTCTTCTTCAGTACCACAATTCAAAAGCACTAATTTTCCAGCTCTCAGCCTTCCTTATGATCCAACTGTCACATCTGTATATGACTTCTGGAAAAACCATAGCTTTTGAAGCCAAATAGACAAGGTGGTTTTATACTTAAGGGTATGCTGAATTAAATCGCCTTTACAAACCATTACCTCTTTAAATCCCCCTTCCTATCATGGGGATGTCTCATGAAATTTACATGAAATTTGAAGATCCCAAAAGGGGAAAAAAATTACTTGAAGTGACTTTGTTAGATAAAACGTAACCGTTACCACTTTAAAATAATTGTTTTGTAAAGTTTATTGAATTTCAGACTTACATATATTAATTAGATACATATTAGATTTTTATTAATATGCCTAATTTATTATATTAGAATACATCTTCAGTACCTCTTACATGCTAATCATTCTGTAAAAGTTACACCCTCTTATGTTGCCCCACAATGTTCTTCTGTGAACATAACATGAATATTCCCATCTTAAGTAAGGAAAGAAATCAAGGAACAGAAAAATTAAGCAGCTGCTTTGAAGAAACTCAGCTACTAAATGACTCTTCATAACCAGCTGTCTCTGGCCCCGATTCTTTCCCTGTGCCTTCTCTATGGTTCATTAAACAGCTAGACACCCCTCTTAGATGTGGTCAGTTGTGTCCACCTCTGTGGGCCCATGAACTGTAGTCCACCAGGCTCCTCTGTCCTTGGGGTTTTCCAGGCAAGAATACCGGAGCAGGCTGACATTTCCTTCTCCAGGAGATCTTCCCAACCCGGGGATTGAACCCATGTCTCCTGCATTGGCAGATGGATTCTTTACCTCTAGTGCTACCTTGGAAACCCCGGACTCCACTCTTGAATATGAATCTATAATTGAGGTTATCTGATTAGGTCAACTCTGAGAATAGCCCTGTAAAGTCAGCTTTCCATGATGTTTATTACAGGCAAGCAGAATGTGTGGCTGGTATGAGCTCTGAATCTAGAGGCTGCTGCCCAACTGTGACATCAGCTGCCTCCTAGAGGCCCTGCCCATCCTGTTCTGACTGCACTGTGCCCCGGCCCCAGGCGAGGCCCACGTCTTGGGGCTCCTGGACTTCAAGGTGCACCCCTCCACCCCTCACCGGCCTGCTGGGCAGACCACCCAGCCATCAGCAGTCCTGCTGTGACAACTCATCCGGATGGCTCCCTGCTGACCCCTGTGGCCAGCTCGTGTGCCCTCTGGGGGACCGTTACCCCGTGGACTTTGCCCCTCCGAACTGCATTTATCAGTGGTGCTCATGTGTTTATACATTGGCTTCCACTGATTACGGGTTCGTGTCCCCTGTGTTTACAGCTGTGTCACTCACCTAGCATGCTCGGCACTGTGCATCCGGCCTCCCAGAGGACTGGAGCTCAGCACTGGATTCCTGCATCCCTCCCACTTCATCTAGCCCGTCAACATGTCTGTCTACACCGCACGGACTTGTGTAGGTTCTGGTCAAATGGTTATTAACAAATGATCCGATGAACTTTGAACAAGTAGTGTTGATTACCCATTGAGTCCAATGAAGAAATGGATTTGGTGAATGAGTGTGTGTGTGTGTGTGTGTGTGTGTGTGTGTGTGTGTGTAAGAGGGAGAGAGACACAGAGTGCACGGTGCACTGCATGCAGGCGAACGGTGTTATGCTGAACTTGGGGGCCCGAGTTCTGCTCCTCGGTCAGCCGCTCTCCCACCATGTGGTCCCTGGCTGATCCCCCAACCGCTCTGGCCCCACGGTCTTCTGTGGTTCTATGTGGTGTCGGGACTGAGAATAAGGGCTCCGACATTTAAGAATCCGAATCTGGCTTGCATTCAGGCTGTACGGCCTGGCCCCCTGACAAGTCACTTAACACCCCTCTGACTCAAGTTTCTTTCTCTGTGAAAAGAGAGTAACAGTCCTCATGTCAAAGCTTCTTACAGGGATTACAGAAGATAATGAATGCAAAGCATTTAAATAGCCTGATGCCCAGTAGTACCCGCTTAGTTGCTCAGTTGTGCCTGACTTTGGACTTTAGTCCACCAGGCTCTGCTGTCCATGGGGTTTTTCAGGCAAGAATACTGGAGTGGATTGCCATTTCCTCCTCCAGGGGATGTTCCCGACCCAGGGATCGAACCTGCACCTCTTGTGTCTCCTGATTGGCAGGTGGGTTCTTTGCTCAGAATGAAAAGACCTTCCTCCCTGGCCTCAGGTTTGCTACAGTTTCATCAGCCCATGGTCCTGCAGTGATGGGATTGGTTCTGGAGGAGCTGAGTGGTGGAAGTAACCCAAAAGCCTGGCAGAGAGTGGAAAAGAGTATTCCTGTGATTTGGGGAGAAAACAAATTGTTTGGTTATAGTTTTACCTCCCTCCCCACTCCATTTTAACAATGTCTTTGTGTTGATGATATGTTTAAAAGTCTTAGAAATCAGTTTTCTCCCCAGGAGTCTTCAGTCTTTTCATTTTTTTATAGCTTCTGTCCCACCCTGCTGCAAACATCCAGAGAAATTCCATACTCATACAACAATCAAGTCAATCAAGGGATGCTGAGCAGAAAGCAACAGTTTAGGGGGAAAGTGTATCAAACCACCAAAACCTCAAGGGAAACGGAGCGCAGCAGTGTCACCCCACCAGAATCAAGGGGGTCAGTGGGTCGGAGCCCCTCCTCTGGGCAATGCGGGCTGTGTCACCACTAGCAGAGTCGCTTCAGCTCATCAAAGTGGGTGCCAGAGCGCCTGATGGAGCAGCCACCACTCATTAACCAAGCCCTCTCCCAGCTTCTCCCCTAAAGCCAGGGAGAGGCAGCCTCAGAGCACAAAGCAGCTTCAGAGAAAGAAAACATGGCTTCTTGGGACCAAGTTGTGGGATGGGTGGAGTTCACCTTGGAGGCGTTGCCCCTTGTGATCCCGGCCTTTTCCCCACATAGTGCTGACCTTCTGAGATCGAAAACCTGTAAACCGGGTCGGAGGCATTTGAATGGGCCCAGAGGACCCCTGCCAGCCCCAGCCCTGCCTGCTTTGTCACGGCTTTCAGAATCAGGGAGGAAGCGTGCATAAGAAAGCGGAGGACTNGGAAATCAGAATTGAAAGAGACATGTGTACCCCAATGTTCATCACAGCACTGTTTATAATAGCCAGGACATGGAAGCAACCTAGATGTCCATCAGCAGATGAATGGATAAGAAAGCTGTGGTACATATATACTATGGAATATTACTCAGCCATTAAAAAGAATACATTTGAATCAGTTCTAATGAGGTGGATGAAACTGGAGACGATTATACAGAGTGAAGTAAGCCAGAAAGAAAAACACCAATACAGTATATTAACACATATATATGGAATTTAGAAAGATGGTAATGATAACCCTATATGCGAGACAGCAAAAGAGACACAGATATAAAGAACAGACTTTTGGACTCTGTGGGAGAGGGAGAGGGTGGGATGATTTGGGAGAATGGCATTGAAACATGTACACTATCATGTAAGAACGAATCACTAGTCTAGGTTTGATACAGGATACAAGATGTTTGGGGCTGGTGCACCGGAATGACCCAGAGAGATGATACGGGGAGGGTGGTGGGAGGGGTATTCAGGGTTGGGAACTCATGTACACCTGTGGTGGATTCATGTCAATGTATGGCAAAACCAATACAGTATAGTAAAGTAAAAAAAACACAAAATTTAAATTAAAAAAAAAAAGTGGGATCTGTCCTGAATATTCATTGGAAGGACTGATGGTGAAGCTGAAACTCCAATACTTTGGCTACCTGATGTGAAGAACTGACTCATTTGAGAAGACCCTGATGCTGGGAAAGATTGAAGGCAGGATGAGAAGTGGACAAGAGAGGATGAGATGGTTGGATGGCGTCACCAACTCTAACATGAGTTTGAGCAAACTCCGGGAATAGGTGATGGACAGGGAAGCCTGGCTTGCTGCAGTCCATGGGGTCACAAAGAGTTGGACATGACTGAGCGACTGAACTGACTGACTAATATGTATTATCTACATGTATATATGTATAGCTGAATCACTTTGCTATATAGCAGGAACTAACACAACATTGTCAGAGAAGGCAAAGGCACCCCACTCCAGTACTCTTGCGTGGAAAATCCATGGACGGAGGAGCCTGGTAGACTGCAGTCTGTGGGGTCGCTAGGAGCTGGACACGACTGAGCGACTTCACTTTCACTTTTCACTTTCATCCATTGGAGAAGGAAATGGCAACCCACCCCAGTGTTCTTGCCTGGATAATCCCAGGGTCAGGGAAACCTGGTGGGCTGCCATCTATGGGGTCGCACAGAGTCAGACACGACTGAAGCGACTTAGCAGCAGCAGCAACACAACATTTTAAAGCAACTCAATAAAATAATAACTTATCAGATGAGTTATTAATGAAAAAAGTGGCCATGAATTATGGGTTATTAAAGTGGAAACACAAGGTTTGTTGTATCTCTTTTTCTATATGTTGGAAATTTTCTATTATATATTGTTTAAATCACTGGTGCACATAATATTGTTGTTATTCAGTCATTAAGTTGTGTCCAGTTCTTTGTGACCCCATGGAATTCAGCATGCCAGTTCCTCTGACCTCCACTATCTCCCAGATTTGGTTGAAATCAATGTCCGTTGATTCAGTGATGCTATTTAACCATCTCATCCTCTGCCACCTCCATCTCCTTTTGCTTTCAATCTTTGCCAGCATCAGGGTCTTTTTCAATGATTTGGCTCTTTGCATCAGGTGAGCAAAATATTGGAGCTTAAGCTTCAAAGTCAGTCCTTCCAATGACTATTCAGGATTAATTTCCTTTAGGATTGACTGGTTTGATCTCCTTGCAGTCCAAGAGACTCTCAAGAGTCTTCTTCAGTACCACAATTCAAAAGCACTAATTTTCCAGCTCTCAGCCTTCCTTATGATCCAACTGTCACATCTGTATATGACTTCTGGAAAAACCATAGCTTTTGAAGCCAAATAGACAAGGTGGTTTTATACTTAAGGGTATGCTGAATTAAATCGCCTTTACAAACCATTACCTCTTTAAATCCCCCTTCCTATCATGGGGATGTCTCATGAAATTTACATGAAATTTGAAGATCCCAAAAGGGGAAAAAAATTACTTGAAGTGACTTTGTTAGATAAAACGTAACCGTTACCACTTTAAAATAATTGTTTTGTAAAGTTTATTGAATTTCAGACTTACATATATTAATTAGATACATATTAGATTTTTATTAATATGCCTAATTTATTATATTAGAATACATCTTCAGTACCTCTTACATGCTAATCATTCTGTAAAAGTTACACCCTCTTATGTTGCCCCACAATGTTCTTCTGTGAACATAACATGAATATTCCCATCTTAAGTAAGGAAAGAAATCAAGGAACAGAAAAATTAAGCAGCTGCTTTGAAGAAACTCAGCTACTAAATGACTCTTCATAACCAGCTGTCTCTGGCCCCGATTCTTTCCCTGTGCCTTCTCTATGGTTCATTAAACAGCTAGACACCCCTCTTAGATGTGGTCAGTTGTGTCCACCTCTGTGGGCCCATGAACTGTAGTCCACCAGGCTCCTCTGTCCTTGGGGTTTTCCAGGCAAGAATACCGGAGCAGGCTGACATTTCCTTCTCCAGGAGATCTTCCCAACCCGGGGATTGAACCCATGTCTCCTGCATTGGCAGATGGATTCTTTACCTCTAGTGCTACCTTGGAAACCCCGGACTCCACTCTTGAATATGAATCTATAATTGAGGTTATCTGATTAGGTCAACTCTGAGAATAGCCCTGTAAAGTCAGCTTTCCATGATGTTTATTACAGGCAAGCAGAATGTGTGGCTGGTATGAGCTCTGAATCTAGAGGCTGCTGCCCAACTGTGACATCAGCTGCCTCCTAGAGGCCCTGCCCATCCTGTTCTGACTGCACTGTGCCCCGGCCCCAGGCGAGGCCCACGTCTTGGGGCTCCTGGACTTCAAGGTGCACCCCTCCACCCCTCACCGGCCTGCTGGGCAGACCACCCAGCCATCAGCAGTCCTGCTGTGACAACTCATCCGGATGGCTCCCTGCTGACCCCTGTGGCCAGCTCGTGTGCCCTCTGGGGGACCGTTACCCCGTGGACTTTGCCCCTCCGAACTGCATTTATCAGTGGTGCTCATGTGTTTATACATTGGCTTCCACTGATTACGGGTTCGTGTCCCCTGTGTTTACAGCTGTGTCACTCACCTAGCATGCTCGGCACTGTGCATCCGGCCTCCCAGAGGACTGGAGCTCAGCACTGGATTCCTGCATCCCTCCCACTTCATCTAGCCCGTCAACATGTCTGTCTACACCGCACGGACTTGTGTAGGTTCTGGTCAAATGGTTATTAACAAATGATCCGATGAACTTTGAACAAGTAGTGTTGATTACCCATTGAGTCCAATGAAGAAATGGATTTGGTGAATGAGTGTGTGTGTGTGTGTGTGTGTGTGTGTGTGTGTGTGTAAGAGGGAGAGAGACACAGAGTGCACGGTGCACTGCATGCAGGCGAACGGTGTTATGCTGAACTTGGGGGCCCGAGTTCTGCTCCTCGGTCAGCCGCTCTCCCACCATGTGGTCCCTGGCTGATCCCCCAACCGCTCTGGCCCCACGGTCTTCTGTGGTTCTATGTGGTGTCGGGACTGAGAATAAGGGCTCCGACATTTAAGAATCCGAATCTGGCTTGCATTCAGGCTGTACGGCCTGGCCCCCTGACAAGTCACTTAACACCCCTCTGACTCAAGTTTCTTTCTCTGTGAAAAGAGAGTAACAGTCCTCATGTCAAAGCTTCTTACAGGGATTACAGAAGATAATGAATGCAAAGCATTTAAATAGCCTGATGCCCAGTAGTACCCGCTTAGTTGCTCAGTTGTGCCTGACTTTGGACTTTAGTCCACCAGGCTCTGCTGTCCATGGGGTTTTTCAGGCAAGAATACTGGAGTGGATTGCCATTTCCTCCTCCAGGGGATGTTCCCGACCCAGGGATCGAACCTGCACCTCTTGTGTCTCCTGATTGGCAGGTGGGTTCTTTGCTCAGAATGAAAAGACCTTCCTCCCTGGCCTCAGGTTTGCTACAGTTTCATCAGCCCATGGTCCTGCAGTGATGGGATTGGTTCTGGAGGAGCTGAGTGGTGGAAGTAACCCAAAAGCCTGGCAGAGAGTGGAAAAGAGTATTCCTGTGATTTGGGGAGAAAACAAATTGTTTGGTTATAGTTTTACCTCCCTCCCCACTCCATTTTAACAATGTCTTTGTGTTGATGATATGTTTAAAAGTCTTAGAAATCAGTTTTCTCCCCAGGAGTCTTCAGTCTTTTCATTTTTTTATAGCTTCTGTCCCACCCTGCTGCAAACATCCAGAGAAATTCCATACTCATACAACAATCAAGTCAATCAAGGGATGCTGAGCAGAAAGCAACAGTTTAGGGGGAAAGTGTATCAAACCACCAAAACCTCAAGGGAAACGGAGCGCAGCAGTGTCACCCCACCAGAATCAAGGGGGTCAGTGGGTCGGAGCCCCTCCTCTGGGCAATGCGGGCTGTGTCACCACTAGCAGAGTCGCTTCAGCTCATCAAAGTGGGTGCCAGAGCGCCTGATGGAGCAGCCACCACTCATTAACCAAGCCCTCTCCCAGCTTCTCCCCTAAAGCCAGGGAGAGGCAGCCTCAGAGCACAAAGCAGCTTCAGAGAAAGAAAACATGGCTTCTTGGGACCAAGTTGTGGGATGGGTGGAGTTCACCTTGGAGGCGTTGCCCCTTGTGATCCCGGCCTTTTCCCCACATAGTGCTGACCTTCTGAGATCGAAAACCTGTAAACCGGGTCGGAGGCATTTGAATGGGCCCAGAGGACCCCTGCCAGCCCCAGCCCTGCCTGCTTTGTCACGGCTTTCAGAATCAGGGAGGAAGCGTGCATAAGAAAGCGGAGGACTGGGCTGGCTTCCTCCACTACACTCCTCCTAGAATAGGGGCTTATGAATTCCAAGTGTTCCTGTAGATAATGGCATACTGCAGGCAGCGACAAGGAGCTCTGAAATATTGCTAAGAAGGCCTGTCAGTTGTGTTTCTCTATTTTTCATTGCAAATAAGAAGCAAAGGGGAGAAAGCTTTTGTCCGTGGAGCCGGAGGCTGACTCTAATGCTGACTCCAAGACCTTGGCAAGTAATTTAACCCTTCAGACCCTCAGCTCACAGTTTCCATTGTCATAGTGAGGATAATGACAGGGAGAATCACATAAGAGAATATATGCACATTGTTCCCAAGTCTTTAAATACTATACAAGCAAAGAATATATTCTTCCTCATCGTTAAATATTCTAATATCATTTGCATTGCTTTGCTTCTGTTGTAGAAACCCACTTCTTAATTGCAGCAAATGATTTATGGAAAGCATATACAAGCATAAAAAAGAAACGAAAATATTTTCATGTGATTCCACAGTCCAGATTTAGCCATTATAAATAGACTGTCTATCCCTTTTTATTTTTTTGTCTTGTGTGCAAGCAGCATGTGAGATCTTATTTCCCCCATCAGAGATTTAGCCCTCACCCCTTGCATTGGAAGTGCAGAGTCTTAAACACTGGACTGCTTTTAAGTATTTACATGAGTTTGAAGTTAGAGCCTGTGTGATTTTTTAAAATTTATTTTAAACCCAAGGCTTTTACAGGTTGCTTTAGAATTTATGTGTCTCCAGGACTGTTCTAAGCTCTGCAAAGAGTAAGTCATGTGATGCTACGCTGTGTTCAGTTGCTTCAGTTGCGTCTGACACTTCGACACCTATGGACTGTAGCCCATCCTCTGTCCGTGGGATTCTCCAGGCAAGAATACTGCAGTGGGTTGCCATATGCGCCTCCAGGGAAATCTTCCTGATGCAGGAATCGAACCCATATCTTCAGCATCTCCTGCACTGCAGGCAGGTTCTTTCCCACTGAGCCACCTGGGAAGCCCAAGTCATATAATATAACAACCTAATTACCTAAGCATTGCTATTATCACTGCATTTTTACTCAAGTAAACTGAGGCACAGAGAGGGTAAGGCACTCCCCCAAGATTACTCCGCAGTGGGTGCCAGAAAAGAGATTCAAAAGCAGGTATTTGGAAACCAAAGTGTATGCTCATAGCCATTAGGCTACCTGGCTTCGTTTCTCTCTGGTGGAGTTTTTGATGAGGGGAAAAAGCAGATTTGATCATGAATGACTCTCTATGTTTTACCCATTCTTACCAGCTGGCCACTGTACTCGGTGGTTTCCCCCCAAACAATCCTGCCCATGGATGTTGGGCTCAGGACCTTTCGCTCGACTGCATTCAAGTTGAATGAAACCCTCCTCCGGATGGAACCCAGCCACCCCCAGGCCCTGCTCACCCGGCTCCCACTGACCTCCTCTGATGCCTCGTCTGTTCTGTCTCCTCCCCGTCATTTCTCTCCTCTCAACTCTTGGGGCCAGCTCCCCACACTGCTCAGACTGTATTTTAAGTCAGGTTTCATTTTGCTGACTTGAAATGCACACACGTGGCTTTCGGGGCTGGGATTAAACGGGTACCCAGTCCTGCCTGTCTCCCCATTATCTCAGTGTGAGCCCAGCAGCCTCCGTCCAGAAACACCAGGGTAGCCCAGTTGCCCCCAGTCTCCTGGAGTGCAGAGCACCCCCTCTTCTCCTGCCCTATCTGGTGGGAAGGGCGGGGTGTTTCAGGTGGGCAGTGCTTATCTCCATCTAACTAAACGCTTGAACGGATTCAAGTTAAACATTTTGGAGAAGAATACACAAAGGTGGTGATTTCATTCTCTTGTCAATTATGTTAAATCTCTTCTTGTCAATTACTGTTAAGTTAACAGTGATGTAGCCTCTCCTCTGTAAGACCGTGTGTACTAGCCGCTCAGTCCTGTCTGACTCTTTACAATCCCATGGACCATAGTCCACCAGGCTCCTCTGTCTATGAGACTCTCCAGGCAAGAATACTGGAGTGGGTTGCCATTCCCTCCTCTAAGGAATCTTCCCAATCCAGGGATCGAACCCAGGTCTCCTGCATAGCAGGCAGATTCTTTACCAGGAGCCACCAAGAAGGACTTGTAAGACTGTATGTGGCTCAAAAAAAAAAAAAAGGTCATCCAGATGGTCCTTCTTTTATAATCACAGCATCAGGCACATGTGACTACTGGCTTCAACATCATCTGTAGAATCTGTGAAAGGGTGATGAGGCACAGACCAGTTAGAGGATGAGTACCTTTCTTATGGGGCTTCCCAGGTGGCACGAGATGTGTAGAACCTGCCTGCCAATAAAGAAAACATAAGAGATGCAGGTTTGATCCCTAGGTCGGGAAGATCCCCTACAGGAGGGCACAGCAACCCACTCCAATATTGTTGCCTGGAGAATCCCATGGACAGAGGAGCCTGGTAGGCTACAGTCCATGGGGTCATAAAGAGCCAGAAGTGACAGAGCGCGCATGTATCCTTTCTTATTGACAGTGACCTGAGTGGTGGTGCTCGCCCTGAGCTCGATGCTCCCTTTGGAGGAGCAGTTCGGTGTTGCTCAGAAGCTGTCTCCAGGGTGCTCTCCCTTCACCCTGCACCTTTCTGTAGATTCACACTGCTGCTGCTGCTAAGTCGCTTCAGTCGTGTCTGACTCTGTGCGACCCCATAGACGGCAGCCCACCAGGCTCCCCCATCCTTGGGATTCTCCAGGCAAGAACACTGGAGTGGGTTGCCATTTCCTTCTCCAGTGCATGAAAGTGAAAAGTGAAAATGAATTCGCTCAGTCGTGTCCGACTCTTAGCGACACCATGGATTGCAGCCTACCAGGCTCCTCCTTCCATGGGATTTTCCAGCAAGAGTACTTGACTGGGGTGCCATTGCCTTCTCCGAGATTCACACTGAGAAACTCCTAAAAACTACCCAGTTTTCCAANCGTGTCCGACTCTTAGCGACACCATGGATTGCAGCCTACCAGGCTCCTCCTTCCATGGGATTTTCCAGCAAGAGTACTTGACTGGGGTGCCATTGCCTTCTCCGAGATTCACACTGAGAAACTCCTAAAAACTACCCAGTTTTCCAACATTTATTGACATGCTTTCACCTGTTCTTTGAAGAATCACCTCCTGTTTTAAGAACGCTGGGTACGTGAGCAGCTGGGGGGAGTACACATGCCCCGGGCTTTGCTGGGCGCCCTGGGAAGCGACCGTGGCTGTGGAAGGAGAAGTAGTCTCTGTGGAGGCTCCCTACACCTTCCGGACTGCGGTCCTCACTTCACGTGTGTAAGGTTTTGGAGGCTCACAACACTGTCGGCATCAACCACGTTGTGACAGGTGAGAAAACTGAAGCTCAGAGAGGTTTGTTAACTTTGCCAGAGTCACACAACCAGTGAGCAGTGATGTGAAAACTCAGACCCAAACTTTTGTATCCAAAGTCCCTGCCTTTAGCTGTGCACCCCTAAGGATACTGGTTGAAGTTAGCAGCAGATTGGATTTTTGAAAGTGTTTTTTGTTGTTTTTCAGTCACTAAGTTGTGTCTGACTCTCTGTAACCCTGTGAACTGCAGCACTCCAGGCTTCCCTGTCCTTCACTATCTCCTGGAGTTTGTTCAAATTCATGTCCACTGAGTTGGAGATACCGTCCAATCATCTCATCCTCTGTCATCCCCTTCTCCTCCTGCCTTCATTCTTTCCCATCATCAGGGTCTTTTCCAATGAGCTGGTTCTTCACATCAGGTGGCCAAAGTATTGGAGTTTCACATCAGTCCTTCTAACGAATATTCAGGGTTGATTTCCTTTAGGATTGACTGGTTTGATCTTCTTGCAGTCCACGGGACTCTCAAGAGTCTTCTCCAACACCACAGTTTGAAAGCATCAATTCTTTAGAACTCACCCTTCTCTATGGTCCAACTCTCACATCTGTACACGACTACTGGAAAAACTATTCGGACCTTTGTCGTCAAAGTGATGTCTCTGCTTTTTATTGCACTATCTAGGTCTGTCATCGCTTTCCTTACAAGGAGCAAATGGAAAAAAAAATTGCTGCCTTCTGCCAATTTTTCCTCTTCTTTGGAAATTGCTTGATCCAGCTGCAATCCCCCCCTCCCCCCTCCAAGCGCTCTTTTATTCCTTGAAGACTCATCTTGCTTTCCTCCAGCTTGAGCTCTGCAGCAGACTGACTCATTCCCTCCCAGGTCTCAGCCCAGGTTCCCTGAGCCAGCCCGGGGCTGCCCACCCCCGCTCCTCCCCCCGACGCCCCGGTCGGTCATGGGCACGGAGCTGCTCTGGACAAGGGCCCTGGGATGTGCCTGTCTTACAGGAGGATTAGCTCCTGGCCACCACAGGGAAGCCCTGTCTATCCCCCTGCCTGGGGATTGCTGGGTTTTCAAAGCCTTTGATGTGCCGAATCCTATAAAGGCCTCTGAGAGATGAGAATTGTACAGTTTCTGCAGCTTGTAGGAAGTGCTGTGGGATTTAAGCCCAAGGCCTTTGTGTGGACAAATCTGAGCCGGAAGNAGGCTCCTCCATCCATGGGATTTTCCAGGCAAGAGTACTGGAGTGGGGTGCCATTGCCTTCTCCCAGTGTCAGCTACCAGGCACTAAAAGTACATAGATGAAGAAGTCACAGTGTTACCCTGGAGGGGTGGGGTGCAGGGGGAGGACAATAAATTCCTAAAGGGCTAGTACTTGACCTTGAGCACAGCAGGAAGCAACTGGAGAGGTTTATGGCCAGGAGGACATGGTCAGACACCCATGTATTTCTGACTGCTTGCTCAGGGTCAACACGGAGGGCTGCCTGGCGGGGCCCCCCAGAGGCAGAGACAGTGTCCTGAGGCTGTGTGTCTTCACCTGATAGGGAATGAAGAAGCCTGAGGTGACACCTTGGATGTGAATATTTCAAGAGGCAAAACCATAGGAGTATAGTCCAAGTGAATGAGGACAAAGAATTACTAAAGCTTGAATTGAGCTGTATTTTACATTTTGAAAAGTGAAAAGAAAGTGAAAGTTGCTTATTTGTGTCTCTGCAACCAACCAACCTCATGGACTGTAGCCTACCAGGCTCCTCTGTCCATGAGACTCTCCAGGTAAGACTACTGGAATACGTTGCCATTCCCTTCTCCAGGGTATCTTCCTGACTTAGGAATCAAACCTGGGTCACCAGCATTGCAGGCAGATTCTTTACCATCTGAGCCACCAAGGAAGCCTTGTATTTTACATTTTAATCTAATTTTAAATCTCTTCAAACATTTACCAAGCGCCTTATCACTCCTACCCCAGGGCTACTTTTCTACAGAAATGAGAAGCAGCACAGAGATGTGTATAAGAGNCCCCCGCCCCTGGCCCTGTTCTCTCCATCCCTCCCACCTGGCTGAACGTCCTTCTCACGGTCACCTGTCCAACCACCCCCTGTGCCGAGAGAGCTGGCTCCAGGGCCCCAACCTGGCTTCCTGGATGGGAACCCGAGCTCAGCATCAGGGGATCCCTGCTTTCTAATTGTCCGGGCTCTGTGGTAGTCCAGGGGCTTCCCAGGTGGCGCTAATGGTAGAGAACCTGCCTGCCAATGCAGGAGATCTAAGACGCAGGTTCGATTCCTGGGTGGGGAAGATCCCCTAGAGGAGAGCAAGGAAATTCCCTCCAGTATTCTTGCCTGGAGAATCTCCGTGGACAGAGGAGCCCAGAGGGTGCAAAGAGTCAGACACAACTGAAGCAACTAACACACACCATAATATTTGAAACTTCTTCATTTCCTGGAGGAAAAGGGGGCTAACTACATCTGTATCTTGCTGAGTTATGGAAAGACAAAGGGAAAGACGCGTGTGAAACCATGAGAAGAGCACCTGACCAAGAGTGAGTGCTCAGTGATCAAGAAGATTTCTCATTAAGGGTGTATGTATAAGCACACGTGTGCACATGTGTGTGTGTGCTTGCACATACAGGTATGGCTAGGGGTAGATAGCCACAGAGCTCAACAGCTCAGTAAAAACAATTTATTCCTGCTCCCAGCCTGTTCTTTTTCCCGGCCTCGGTTCCTGGATGCGTCAGATTCCACTCCTAATGTGGCTGTTTGTCAGTGTGCCCTCTCTTCCTGCCCCTCGGCACGTGTTCCAAAGTGACTCTGAACTGCTGAGGAGCNTTCTTTCCCTGCTTTGTCAGGGAAGGATTCCCGATGTTCCCATTGCATCTCAAGAGGAGGAGCTATCCACAGGAAAGAGGAGAGGAACTCCAGGGGTCGTTCCACCATTCCGAAAGACCCACAAATGTCTCAGCCCATTCCAGTGAAACCTGATATCCCTGCACCGCCTCGACTGTCACCCCAAGTATGGACTCACATTTCAGTGGCACGTGTTTCAGTCCTGTGGGAAAGCCTCAAGGGAAAAACACAGACCCCTGGGTCCACTCGACGGGAAGCCTGACCCTGCTGCTACAGATCGGGAGGATAGCNCCGCCTCGACTGTCACCCCAAGTATGGACTCACATTTCAGTGGCACGTGTTTCAGTCCTATGGGAAAGCCTCAAGGGAAAAACACAGACCCCTGGGTCCACTCGACGGGAAGCCTGACCCTGCTGCTACAGATCGGGAGGATAGCAGACATGCATGTCTCCACTCGTGATGAGGCCTGACACCCTGTGTAGCCTCCAGAGGAACAACACGATCCACATCAGCACTGGAGAGGAAACCTCAGGCTCCAGACGAGGACTTAGGAGGCAGCCTTAAATGCGCAGGAATCCTGAGAGGTGTCTCAGAACTCGTGTGGAGACTGGCCTTTCATGAGGCCACAGGGCTGGGTCCCTGAGGTCCCAGTCTTAACTCAAGAGGAACCTGCAGCAACTCGAGAAAAACCAGGAAGTTCTCCCATCCAGGCGAAATGAGGTCCTTGTCCACTCAGGTGTCTCGGTGGAAGTCACCCATTCCCTCTTGAACCTCGAAGGGGTCCTTCACACACTTGCAGCGACTCAAGAAGTACCCTGACATACCTTTTCTGACTCGAGAGGAACACCGAGAGTCCCGCCACAACTCAAGAGGAGCTCTGATTCCACCTCCTCCTCTCGAGATTAGGGTTCCTTTCCCTGCTTCATCAGGAAAGGATTCCCGATGTTCCTGTCGCATCTCAAGAGGAGGCGCTCTCCACAGGAGAGTCAAGAGGAATTCCAGGGGTAATGTCACCTTTCCAAAAGACCCCCAGATGTCTCAGTAGACTCGCGATGAACCTGGTTCCCCTGGACCTCCTCGATTGTCACCCCGAGTATTGGCTCACACCATGGTGGCACGTGTGACAACCCTGTGCGAAAGCCTTGAGGGAAAGCCCAGACCCCATTGTCAACTCCACAGGAAGACTGATTCTGCTGCTAAGCTCGGGAGGAAAGCGCACGTGCACATCTCCACTCGAGACGAGGCCTTACTCCCCTGTGGAGTCTCCAGACGAACCCCACAATGCATATCAGCAGTGGAGAGGAAAACTCAGTCTCCACACGAGGAATTAAGAGCGGTCCCCAACTACACAGGAATCCCGAGATGCCCCTGACAACTCGCTTGTAGATTAGCCTTTCTTGAGGCCATAAGGGCGGGTCCCTGAGGTCCCCTCGTAACTCGAGAGGAAGCAGCTGCAACTTGAGAAAAACCAGGAGGTTCTCCCCTCCAGGCGAGATGAGCACCTTGTCTGCTGCTGCGTCTCGGGGGAATTCACCCCTTCCCTCTTGAACCTAGAAGGGGTCCTTCAAACCCTCGCAGCGACTCAAGAAGTACTCTGACATACCTTTCTCCACTTGAGAGCAACATTGAGGGTTCCCGGCAATCCCGCCTCATCCCAAGAGGATACACTCTCAACAAGAAAATAGAGAAGAACACCAGGCATTGGCCAACCATTCCAAAAGACCCTCAAATGTCTCAGTCCACTCCAGATGAATCTGATTTCCCTGCACTGCCTCGACTGTCACCCCAAGTATCGACTCACACCCTGGTGGCACGTGTGACAGCCCTGTGGGAAAGGCTCGAGGGAAAGCCACAGATCCCTGTGTCAACTCGCTGGGAAGTCTGACACTGTGGCTACAGCTCGGGANTTCAAACCCTCGCAGCGACTCAAGAAGTACTCTGACATACCTTTCTCCACTTGAGAGCAACATTGAGGGTCCCACCACAACTCAAGAGGAGCCTCGTTTCACAATTCTCCCCTCGATATCAGGGTTCCTTTCCCTTTTTTGTCGGGGATGGATTCCCGGTGTTCCCATCACATCTCAAGAGGACGCACTCTCCACAGGAAAGTCAAGAGGAACTCCAAGGGTCGTTCCACCATTCCAAAAGATCCCCAAATGTCTCAGTCCATTACAGAGGAACCTCATTTCCCTGTACTGCCTTGAATGTCAACATCAGTATGGACTCACACCACGGTGGCTCATGTTTTAGCCCTGTTGGAATGCCTCAAGGGAAAGCCACAGACCCCAGTGTCAAGTCAACGAGAAGCCTCACCCTGCTGCTACAGCTCAGGAGGAAAGCAGGTGTGNTGTCAACATCAGTATGGACTCACACCACGGTGGCTCATGTTTTAGCCCTGTTGGAATGCCTCAAGGGAAAGCCACAGACCCCAGTGTCAAGTCAACGAGAAGCCTCACCCTGCTGCTACAGCTCAGGAGGAAAGCAGGTGTGCATGTCTCCATGGGAAATGAGGCCTGATTCCCCTGTGGAGCCTCCAGAGGTACACCACGATCCATGGCAGCACTGGAGAAGAAACCTCAGGCTCCAGACCAGGACTTAGGAGCCAGCACCCACTGCACAGGAATCCTGAGAGGCCCCTCGCAAGTTGCGTGAAGAGTGGCCTTTCCTGAGTCCACAGGGGCGATTTCCTGATGTACCTTTTCTATGTCGCGAGGAACTTGCTGCAACTCGAGAAAAACCAGAAGGTTCTGCCCTCCAGGCCAGATGATGCCCTTGTCCGCTGCAATGTGTTGGGTGAAGTCACCCCTTCCCTCCTGAGCCCTTCCTGCACACCTTTGTTGGGACTCAAGAAGTACCCCAACATACCATTTCCCACTCGAGAGGAACAACAAGGGTCCCGGCACAACTCAAGAGGAGGCAAATTTCCCCCTCTTCCAATTGAGATGAGAGTTCCTTTCCCTGCTTCATCAGGGAAGGATTCCCGGCGTTCCCATTGCATCTCAAGAGGAGGAGCTGTACACAGGAAATTCGAGTGGAACTCCAGGCGTCGTGCCACCATTCCGAAAGACCNATGCGTCAGATTCCACTCCTAATGTGGCTGTTTGTCAGTGTGCCCTCTCTTCCTGCCCCTCGGCACGTGTTCCAAAGTGACTCTGAACTGCTGAGGAGCGCACCCAGCATCCAGCGTCCAGATCCAAAGTGACCCTGAACTGCTGAGGAGCGCGCCCAGCATCCAGCGTCCTGGGGAGTCTTCTCTTGAAGAGACTGGAGTGGATATGATTTCCATGATAATCGTCAATATACACTGAGTAAACACATGGATTTGTGAGTGTCTGCACTCAATCCAGCCCCTCTGAGTGATGGGTTTATCTGCCAAAGCCATCATCAGAAAGCATTTATTCAGTGACTGACTTCATTCAACACAAAATAGGGGCATGCATGCATCCTAAGTCACTTCAGTGGTGTCTGACGCTTTGCAACACTGTGGGCCGTAGACTGCAAGGCTCCTCTGTCCATGGGATGCTCCAGGCAAGAATATTGGAGTGGGTTGCCATGCCCTCCTCCAGGGACTCTTCCCAATCCAGGGACTGAACCCTCTTCTCTTAGGTCTCCTGCCTTGGCAGGTGGGTTCTTTACCACTAGGACCACCTGGGAAGCTCATAAAAGCAGGGAGGGATGCCCAAAGAAGCTAGACATTCAGGTCTGGCCTCCAGCTCACCCCTAGGGACTGGTCCACCCAAGCTCTGTTATCCCTGAGCTGGGAATCAGCTGGGCTCAGAGTCTGGGAAGTTGCAGTCTCTTGGTAACTTGGCTCTGAGCATGAGATCCAAGACATCCTGAGTGCTCATTTCTGGTCAGTCTTGGATTCTCCCAACTTCTACGAGGTCCCAGCTGCACGAGGCCAGATCACACCCCGACAGAGTGAGGAGGGTGAGTCCGAGCTTCCTGCTACCTCCGTCTCTCCTTTCTGTCTCACCGGGATGCAGACTCAGTAAATCCATCCGTCCTAATGAAAAGTCATAATTTTTCTTTTAATGACGTTGAACGAGTGCCCTAGAAAATTAAACCGAGTTACTGTTGGCTGTTTGCATTTTGCCCTTTCTCACTGAGCAAAGCATTAAATATACAAGCTGATCCCCAAAGCTAATCTTCCTCTTTATCCACAGAAACAAAAAGTAGAAAGTGGTTGCCAGGGATGGGGATGGGGTGACTGCTGATGGGATTTCTTCTGGCGGGGATGAACATGTGCTGGAATTAGGCAGGGATGGTATTGGCACAGCTCTGTGGAAACCACTGACTTGTACATTTCAGGACGCTAAGGTATGTTAATTACACCTCAATAAAGCTTCTACTTGAAAACAACAACAATCACAGAGGGAATCTCAGCCTTTTTTCCCTTTCCCAGGCCTGTCTTTTCCCAGGAGAGTTTAGCCCCAGGAAAGGTGCAGGCACAGTGGACAGGAAATCAAGGCTTCCGTGACCCGGAGGGAAGATTCCAAACCACCGTGATCGCGGAAGCAGGGTTTGCACGTTTGTGGCGTCTTCCTCTCCTAATAAGGAGAGAGATCGCTTCCTTTGTGTCCTGTCTAGGTGATTAGAAGGTGCTGCTACAGGGATACAATGCTGATGTTTGCTCTGCAGTGGTCCCCAGCACACCTTGAAACTTGAAACCTGACGTTGTTGGAAAGAATCAGCTCCTTCAAGACAGTCAGGAAACTCTGTTCTCCAAAGAGTTCTGTGCTTTATTCGTGAGGGATGGCCTAAAATTACTTACTACTTTCATTTAAATGCTAAAAATATTTACTAAAAGATTCCCTTTGAGGATCAAGGGATTAGCAGCCCACATATATTTAGAGAAATACCAACTGTGCGTTCTCAAATGACACTTAATAGGAGGCTCCAAAAAGGAAAATTCTATTCTCAGAAGTGATTGGATTTAGGGAGAAACCAGGCCTCTCTCTGTCTCTTCCTGTGAAAGGTGCAGATGTGGTCCTGAAACTATCAGGCCCGTCCCCTCCGAGCGCCCCTCCTGACCAAGCATCCAGGCAGAGCCAGCATCCTTGTGGGCGTCCTGATGGGGTTAAGCCGGTATTCCTGGCTTCCTCCAGGCCCCACTGAGAGAAAGCCTCAACGGACAGGGAGTCCCCATGCACAGGGAAATTCACAACCTCAGAGCAGAGTCCGCACTCACCTGTTTGAAGATTAGGAGGACTTGGAACAGCTTGTCAAGCTGACAACCATTTTTTTTTTTTTTTTTTTTTTGGTCCCTGCCCGGGTGCTAAGTTGTGGATCCCAGACTAAAGACATCCTCACCTTTCTGTCCTCAAGGAACTTAGAAAAGTGGGGCAGGAATCAGGAAGTGAGATAACCCCACCTTCTGAGAGCCTAGGTGTAGCTGAAGTATATATGGGGGTCTGCAGGCCATAGCAAGGAGGGGCTCTGGCTGGCATGGGGGCAGGGAGTGAAATGCAGAGAGGGGGTTAATGGGCTGATGGTGTCCCCAGAATGATGTGTGAAAATCCTACCTACCCCTTCCCTCTCCCTCATCCAGTATCCATGACTGAATTCATTTAAAAAGAGAGTCCCTACCGATGATCAGGTTAGAATGAGATCATTAGGGTGGGCTTCACTCAATATGGCTGTCTTTATAAAAAAGAGGGGTTTTGGATACAGACACGTGGGGAGAAGGTGAGGATGAAGGCAGAGTCAGGTGATGCTTCTACCAGTCAAGGAATATAGAGATTGGCAGCAAACCACCAGGAGCCAGAAGAGGGAGATGAGTCAGAATCCTCATCACAGCTTCAGAACGAACCAGCGTCCCTACACTTGCATCTCAGACTTCCAGTCTTCAAACCGCAAGACAGCATATCCCTGCTGTTTAAGCAGAGGTCCCCAACCTTTCGGGCACGAGGGACTGGTTTCATGGAACACAATTTTCCCATGGTGGGGCGTAGGGGTGGGGATGATTCAAGTGCATTGCATTTATTGTGCACTTTATTTCTAGTATTATCACATCAGCTCCACCTCAGGCAATAGATCATCAGGCCTTAGATTCCAGAGGTTTAAGCCTCCTAGTCTGGGTGCTTCATTACTGCAGTCTTAGCGATTTGACACAAGGAGTGCTGGATTCTTGAAAGAGGGGGCATTCTCCAGAGGGTGAGGGGAAAGAACACTCTCAGCAGAAGGAGCATGGTAGGATGGGCAGGCAGATCAGGCGAGAGGTTTTAGGCTCAGCGCGGCTCTGGCATGGAAGAGAGAGCCAGATGACCCCAGAAGGTGGACCACAGCTGGGGCACCTTCAGGAACGGCTTGATCTGGGAGGCCATGGGAAGCCCGTGTAGATCTGTAAGCAGGTCTCAAGAAGGTGAGAGGAAAAACCAAATGGAGTATCCTACAGCGATGGGAGTCTTCTGCAAGCCTTTCACAGGGCACATGAATGTGGGAAGGGGTAAGTGGAGGGGAGAGGCGTGAAGTCTAAGCCACAGGCAGGTCTGTGGGAACCCGGCGCTTCTGCTCCTGTAACGACCCCGCTGGGCTTACTCTTGTGCTGACCTTCGCCTTCCCACTCCTAGCCTGAGACCCCAGGGGCTTTAGAATGCTCTGCTGTGGACTAACAAGGCCTGCTCCTCCAGCCAGCCCTGGAGGATGGAGGACCTTGCTGCTTCTCAGCTGTTACAAAGGACAGTTTGGCCCGGAGCTTGCAGCAGGGACCCAGGCTCTAGGACCAAGTGTTAACCGGGGTCTGCTGGAAGGGACCCCGCCCAGCTGTGCCGGGGATCAACCGCACAGCAAGTTGCGGTAATCTCCCGGACCTGAGTCTGGGCTGTCACGTCAGCTATGCCACCCACGTGTCCATGTGGATCTTCCTCTTGGAGGGCAGCTGATGTATGCTGATGACCTGGGTCTTATCGGAGTGCAAATAGCTCTGTCCTTTGTGTTCACTCCATTGCAGTCACTTGACCCAGTTGTAAATACAACTGCAATACCACCAATTCCAATCAGCAGGGGGGCTCCGAGAGGGCCAGGAGAAACTCAGTGCTCACTACCCACAAGGAACAGGTGCCGTGCTTCTTGGTGAGCCCCCAAAGCAAGACCCAGTGAAGGAAGTGCCCTGGACTGGAGACCCAGGAGATGTTGTCTTAGGCGGTAGGTTCTCTCTCCATCTTGTGTGGATTTTGCATTTTCTTTTATTCACTATTTTCCATTTCTTTTCCACTGGTGAATGGAGAATGTCATAAAATTAGGGGATGGCTTTGACTCGGTGCATTTTCATGGAGTCCTAGTGAACTTCATAACGAGGGTGAACACTTTGGAAAACGATGCAGCCACTGGGAGGCCTGGGCTGTTGTCCTGGGAAACTGGAGCAGCTAAAATCTTGTCACCAAGCTCGGTGTTGCCTTCCAGGCCGTGGCAGTGCTCCCAGCGGGTTGTCCAATCTCTCCGTGAAAATCCAGAGCTGAGCCTCTGGAGGAATTTTAGTTAGGATTCTCTAAAGCCTTTGCCGGGACAACCAGAGCAGTGATGTTTCACAGCACATCTTAGACCAAAACGCCCACTGCTGAGCAGCAGCACTTTTCATTTCTTGTGCTTGTGTGTCCTTTGTTGTTGTTGTTTAGTTGATAAGTCATGTCTGACCCTTTGCAACCCTACGGACTGTAATCCACTAGGCCCCTCTGTCCATGGGATTCTCCAGGCCAGAATACTGGAGTGGGTTGCCATGTCCTTCTCAAGCAGATCTTCCTGACCCAGGGAGCAAACCTGTGTCTCCTGCCTGCAGGTGGATTCTTCTGCTGCTGAGACATCAGGGAAGCCCGTGTGTTTAACAAGCCTGCTTAAAAAAATTATTTATCTTAACTGTGCTGATGTCCATCTCATTGGTGAACGCCTAGGGAATGTGAAATGAATCCCTTTATTTCCTTTCTTCTTGCTTGTTTTAGTGACTGCTTTGCAAAAACAAGGGAAGCATCTGTTTTGTTTCTTGTGGAAATTGTGAAACATTATCATGATTAAAAAGGCAGAGGGAGAGAGGGAGAGAGAGGGGGACACAGAGACAGAGAGAGGCAGAAAAGGGGAGGGAGCAAAACCCCCCGATCTGCTGTCACCATCTTTGTCAAAGAGCTCTCATGTCAGGATGACGAGCCATTACTGCCCACTTGCAGGTAATGCTTCGATACTTGATGTTGAAACTAAGAGAGTTCTGTAAAAGGGACGTTTGTTTTCTAGAAGCAGGTAAACACCAGAAGGGTCACGTGGTCTCTCCACACACGCAATGTAGAGAAAGCGCTACAGAGAAATCAGAGCCTGAGGGCATAGGCACCTTACTTGGGACAATCCAGAATCTGATCCTCAGACCTTTAAACACTTGATATTGTATCCTCATAACAGGCACTAAACTAAGGTTGGCAAAGGAGGCCTGGAGGAGAGCAGCAGACAAGCCTGGAAAGTGGACCAGAACCGAGGGCACCTTCGGGAATGGCTTGATCTGGAGGCAGTGGGGCTCCTGTAACACACACTAGACTCAGAGCAGCGGAAAATTCACCAGGTCTTTTCTTTGATGCAACTTCATCAATTTAGTACAAACATGGAAGGTGGGGGCATTTTATTGTCCTGGTGGCCAATTTTGAGAGATAAAGGAAGAACAGACTTCTTTTGAATTTTGTCTTAAAAATTGGGTATATCATTTTTTGCCTCCTTTAGATAGTTTTGGGAGGTATTAAGATTTACTCAAGGTAATGACCCGGGTTTTCTCAGAGCATAAGAATGCCCTGCACAATTAAATAACATTCATAAAACAGTATAGATTTTCAGAGAAAGCCATATCTGAATAAAGTTATCAACGTAATTTAGGAATGAGAAGTAGATTCTTTGCTTACTCAGCTTCACCTTATAAAACCTGCCAAGTCCCTAAAGTAACCTGCTAAGGCTAATCAGAAGTACCGGGCCCATTACTAAAGTGCCAGAGTACTCTGAAATTTACTTGAGGAAGCATTTATGAGTAAATGACACCCCAAGAGTCATTCTTGTGATGCTTTTCAGCCATAATTAAACAAACCATTTTCATAGTGGGCTCCAGTAATTCATCTATAAAGAAATTTTGTCAAATTCTTAATTTTGTGTCTTGTATATTTATATTAAAATAAATGCATCCATTCATCAATCTTTAAGTGTGCAAGTGTCCACAGGAAGCACCCAGGCCGCAGTAGAAAACAGGCCAACACAGATGCTTAGGGATTCAACACAGCATGGCTAAGGCAGTGCACTGACGCACACAAGATGAAGGCTACCTAACCTGGAAAGGCTGAGGCACCCAAGAAGGCATCCAGAGAAGGTTGTGATTTAACTCAGCATCAAAGACTGAGAAGGAATTTTTCAGGGCACTTCTGCAAAAGTGGGAGAGTCATTCTTAGTTGGCAAGGTTGTCGGGGGATTAAATGAGCAGGGGAACAAATAGCAGGAGGCAGCAGCTCTTCCAGAAAAATCAGAGTCCGTGCTGTCAGAGAGAGCCTGGGTTCTGCCCCTACATGCTGTTCAGTCCAGCTGGATGAGCCTTGGTCTCTCCATCTGTAAGCGAGGGGACAGCCCGCCTCCACGGCTGTGCTGCAGACTGAATGGGAGCGGACACCCAGGAGTCCTGTGTTGCACCACACGCACGTTTCCAAGGGTGTCTATTGACTCCTTGTGGAACATTCTACATCAGTCAATCAAAACTTTCTTTTTCTTTCTATTCCTTTCTCTGACCCTTCTAAATAAGTTCCTGAGTCCTAAAAAAAAAAAAAAAAAGGAAAAATACCTCTGTTAGCCTGACTATACACTCATATCATCTTCTTGGATGAATAGAAAATGACCACAAAAAGAAGCCGAACATTACAATCACATTAAAGGAAATGACACTTGTTAGTGACTGATTTCAACTTGCTTTTAAAACAGACAGCTTTCTTTCTTTCAGGAGAGCACCGAGTATCAGCACTCGTTGCTTTGAAATATTGCTTTTACTGCAACATAGAAGGAAATCCCGTGCTGAGGTGTTCTCAAGTAACATCCCTGCATAATCCACTATTCAATATTCTAACAGCAATATCAAGACTTTGTACTATTTAAAAGAAAAAACTTGGAGACAATTTGCATTTAGTAGCATATTAGTCAGAACAAAGAATCGGTTTTGAAAGTTCAGAGTCCATAATAAATCACATAGAATGCTTCACAAGTGAAATGCAAAATATAAAGAATTTTTTGGCTCAATTCCTTTAGATGATATCCCTTAATCTACAGTGGGCTTCCCAGGAGGCTCAGTGGTAAAAGAATTCACCTGCCAGTGCAGAAGAGGAGGGTTCAATACCTGGGTTGGGAAGATCCCCTGGAGGAGGGCAAGGCATCCACTCCAGTATTCTTGCCTGGGGAATTCCATGGACAGAGGAGCCTGGTGGGCCACAGTCCATGGGGTCGCACAGAGTCGGACATGACTTAGCACAAGCATGAATCTACAGCATCTCTTCACGTGGGAGGTGCCCTCCCTAAAGCCCTGCCCCCTTCCACAGGGCTCAGAGGCCGTGACCTGTCTTAGAGGTCACGCACACAAGTTAGGTTGACTAGGGGATCAAGAGTCATGGTTGTGGTGGGTCTGCCATGTGTGGTGCTAAGAGGGAGTTAACCAAGTGGGTGGTTTGGAAACTGGGAAGATTCTAGGGTAGGACTTCCAATATGTGCTATCAAAGGGCTTCAAAAATCTCACTGATGTTTCCTTAGAAGAGCTGAGAGGTAGCTTAGCCAGTTTCAAGACCATCTTCTACTACAAGTTCACAAGCATAGCAGCATACCCCTTTTTGTGAGGGGGGGAAAAGGGTAACAAACTTGAATAGTAGGTTTTACGATAACCTGCAGAGTTCGGCATTTTTGAAGTTCTCACGGCTACTGAGAGGAGTGTGATCACAGAGCACAGTCACGGGCACGTCTCAGGCCTGCAGTGTAGACAGAGGCTGGGTTGCTATCCTCCTGGTGTCCACGCCTGCCGCTCATCTCCCGGGCTTCCCTGGATGGCTCCCCTCCTGCACTCACTCACAACTGGGCAAAAACGTCTCCACTTTCATCAGCTGGCAGACCCGGCCGCCTGTCACCCACACCGTTAGTAGATCACTTTGCCTACTTCCCAGAGCTTGGAGTCAGTTCAGTTCAGTTCATTTCAGTCGCTCAGTTGTGTCCAACTCTTTGCGACCCCATGAATCACAGCACGCCAGGCCTCCCTGTTCATCACCATCTCCTGGAGTTCACTCAGACTCACGTCCATCAAGTCCGTGATGCCATCCAGCCATCTCATCCTTGGTCATCCCCTTCTCCTCCTGCCCCCAATCCCTCCCAGCATCAGAGTCTTTTCCAATGGGTCAGCTCTTCGCATGAGGTGGCCAAAGACCAGAGGTAAAAATTCTGTCCACCTCTTGTCTCCAAACTCCGACAGTGTGATTTGCCGCAAGCATCCATCTTTCCTGTCTCCTCCTGGTTGAGGCGGGCTCTCCATCGGGATCTACACCCCACCTCCTGCGTGCATGCCTCAGTGGCCTCACTCTTCCTTATTTATGTTCCTTTTCTAAAATCTCCGACTTTTCCTGTACACTGGCTCCTTCCTGCTGTTAGCAGATATCTCAAGTATCTGCAGACTTGAAAGGGGAAAAAAAAAAAACCTCCCTGGACCTCCCGGGTGCCACTCTCTGGTCCCTTTTCTTGCATTTTACATGGTGTCCTGCACTCTGCTTTGACTGCTCCCCTGGTCCTCACTCACGGGCTTCCCTTCTCTCCACACACTGACTCCATCCTTGCCAAACTGGTAGAGGTTTCTCTGTGTATCTAAACCCAACAGGGGCTTTTAAACCCTCGTTTTTCTTGGCTGCTCTGAACGCTGGACCGCTTTTGCAATATCTAGAGTTTCTTTTGCCTCCTTTGATAGTGCTTTTTCCTGGCTGTGTTTTCTGATCTCGTAATTTCTCCTCTTCAAGCCCTCTTTATTTGCCTCTCTGTTTTCTGCTCACTCTTTAAAGGCAATTATGTTTACAACTCTACCCTGGGGTTCTCTCCTCTCCTCACTGTGCACATTCCCCCATGGCGATCCCCATCTCACACCCACAATGCTGACCGCTCCCTGGACCTCTTCCCAGCCTGGACTTCCCTGTCCTCTGGGTTCTAGAAGCAGGGCTCTCCTGGCCTCTCCTTCTGCACTTCTCAAAGGCACCCCCCAAATGCACTGTATTCAGTGTAGAGCTCATCACCAGCTTCTCTGCCCCCCGAAAAGCCTGCCTTTCCATGACAGCTCCCGACCTCCCCACGTGGCCCCCTTTCATCCCCCGATGCTCGAGGATGGGCCTGAGTCATGAGGGTGGCCTTGGAAGGAAGCTTCCCACTCAGGTCTCCCTTCGGGAGCACGCTCTGCCGGGAACGTGGTTATGGGTCACCCAGATGCCAGGTCTTGAGGGGTGCACTGTACACATGCCCGGCCACTCTCTTCTTGGGGGCGCCCAGCTGTGTGGTTCCCAGTCGGGGTCCCCGGGGGTTCCTCTCTGCCCCGAGTCTCTCCACCAGCATAGCCAAGGCTCCTTAGAAACCCATGGTGTCTCCTTCCTTCCCCACGTGGCAAGCCCCGTCAGGGGGTCCTCTTGCCCTCTCACCGGTTTCCCCTTCCTCCTCTTTCTTTACGCAACATCACCCCTGTCCTGGGTCAGGTCACAGATACCCGAGTTGTGACAAGTACACCCTGCCTCCCCCCAGCTCTGCAGAGCCCCCAGTAAATGCATGTCTCAGGCTGCTCCCAGCTGGTTATCCCTTGGGTCCAAACTTCTTCCCGAAATTGATGAGTCTGTATCCTTGCAGTCGGGCTCCTTTCTGGGCTTTATGTCCATCAGCAGCCTTGCTCCCTCGAGGGCAAATCTGTTTAGTAACTCAAAAACTGAAGACTGAGAATTTGCTTGTCTTCCTTCTACAAAGGGGCTAACACCTAATGCATGCTCTCCTCCCAACCTTCTATTATTTGTCCAGAGATGCTCCAGGCTGCCCCATCCTTGCCTGGGGCTGGCCGCTGTCTGCTCTTCACTCTCCCCAGCACCTGGGCTTGGTTTTGCGGGTTCCCGTGAAACTCTGGGGTGCACTGCCCATCCAGACGGGAGCAGACCGGTGCCTTCTGGTTCACACTGTGCTCCCCACGCCCTGCACAGACCTGGCTCAGTTTATGTAAATAGGTGAGTGGGTGAACACATCCACCACTGATTAAGTGCATGCACAGGTGAATAAAAGCCTTTTTTTTTTTTTTTTTTCCAGAGAACCGTGCAGCAGCAGAAATGACAGGAAATGAGGAGGGGAACATCTAAAAATTCCCTCTTGTGTTACAGTAACAGGTCTCGGCAGGGCAGGTTCTGAGACTGTGAACTGGAGAAGGGGAGAGAGACACCCTCTCCCAAGTCTCTCGTCTTCCCAAGTTCAGAGTTCCTTCCTCAGATGGAGGTGATGCATGTGGCCATGCCTGGAAAGCACACTTCCTGAACTTTCTCAGAAGCGAGATCCAGATGGCAGCCAGCATGTCTGTGGTTCCCTGGCTGCCCCTTGGCCGCCTCCCCTGACGGCGGAGCTCATTTGCCCGCACGCAGGAAGCCTTGTGAAGCCACCGAGCTGGGCTCCCACATGCTTCAAGGGTGGGTGAAGGGCTGTGCGGCTTTTTAGTCCTTGCAGAGCAGGAGAGGCAAGCTGGGGCTCCTGGGGATTTAGGGCTCCCGGTCTCAAGCTGGCTTGTCAGTGTCAGTAAATCAAGTTAAGGTCACACATAAATACAGGCTTTCTTTCCAAATTCCCAACCCTCCCTGGTTGCACAAGCCAAAACAAGATGAGGGATTTTTCTCCTTCCTCTCTGACAGGGCCAAGCTCCTGCAGCGCTTAGACCCTTGGTATGCGGACACGCCCAGAGAAGCCCATTCTTTATGGCAATTTGGGCCTTCTGCCTGGTTTCCCACATGTGCGAGAGAGTTTGGCAAAACATTGCTTTTTCTTGTTTCTCTCATTGTCAGGTAACACAAAGCTTTACTTCTTTCCTCTAACAGGCTTTCCTATTTTATTTCTCAAATCCAGACAAACACACGTTTCAATGTCCGCTCACATTATTAACCAAAAAGACTTCCATAATCAATCATTTAAGTTTGATTCACAAAGATACCAAGTATAGGGCACTGGAGCTTTTGCACTTTTGGGAGGGGAGGTTGAAAGGGCCTTGTCTGTGGCAGGTCGGGTGCAAGAAGGTTGCGAAGCTTTCTCAGGTTTGTGACTGACTTGCCAAGACGGATGTGGCGTATGCCCCACGGATGAGAAAATCAGGGCTCGGGGATCTGACTCCAGTGCAGGATGCCTGAGACAGCCGGCTTCAAATTCCCCCTCTCGACTGGTCCCCACTCTCACTCACACTGCCTAAGAAACACCTGCTCTGGGGGCCTGCTCAAGCTGTCCCATCATTCTGAGCTGCTGTTTCCAGGGTTCTAGGGGACCAAGACCTGAGTATTTTAGAAACTGTGATGTGGCCTCAACTTCATCAGCTTCACCTGATCTACTTGTTAAGAACAAGCTTCTTGACCACAGGGCTCTATTGTGAGGACACAAAGGGAGCCAGAGTGTATCAAGGCCCCACGCTGACATCCAGTCCCTGCCCTACAACCCTGAGGACGCACCCCACAAGCACCCTTCAATCACTCCTATAGAGAAGGTGCATGGCCTACTTTCTGACCTCCCAAGGGATGAGTGGGTGTCCCAGGGGGCGCTAATGGGAAAGAACCAGCCCGCAATACAGGAGACACAAAAGACACAGGTTTGATTCCATGGATCTGGACGATCCCCTAGGGGTGAGCATGGCAACCCACTCCAGTACTCTTGCCTGGAGAATCTCATGGACAGAAGAGCCTGGCTGGATACATTCCACAGAGCCTCAGAGTTGGACACGACTTGAAGTGACTTAGCATACACACACACGTGGGGCTGAGCCTCACCTGATTACCTCCCTTTCTCTAACCTTGTCCCTCTGTAGTCTCCTGGGCCCTCTGGGAGACTGCGTAAATGTTCATCACTGCAGCCCAAGCCAAGGAGAAGCTTCAAGAAAGAGGAATGTCATGAAAGAGGATAAGGAGGCTGCAGAAGGGGCTGGGAAGCCTGTGAGGAGTGAGTCTCTGAAACATAGAGAGACATTTGAGGTGGACATAGACGTGGGGTTGTGCAGAGACCAGAATAGGGGATGGAAGGATGGAATGAGGAGGGGGTAAGGGAAGACCACCAGCACCCTCCATGCCCAGGGGCTGTGTCGAGCTTGGTCCCCAGAAGAGGGCTCAGCCCAGGCACAGAGAAGGTGAAGGATGGTCACTGGGGGTCAGCAGAACAACAGTTACGGTGTTTATAGCAGGAGGTGATCTGGACACGCAGCTGCTTCCGGGACAGGACAGGTCAGAAACCAGGTTATAGTAGGGGGAGGGTTAGCATGAGGGCTAAGGAAAAGCAGCGATCGCAGACTTGGTGCCCTCCTTATGGTCTATTCAGGTCAATTCGTTTTTCAGACTAGGGTTGGACCCTTCTTAGGCGGACTTGCAATCGATGAGATGCTCTACAGTAAGGATGGTGTTTTAGAGTTAGTAGACCATGGTGTCTGCAAAACAACTCACCTAAACCTCCTCAAAGTCTTGCCTTTGTAGATGCCACTCCATTCCGTGGATGCCCCTCTAGTGTGCTTCCTAAATACTGGCTAGACATAAAATGCTTTCTCCTGGGGTTTTGAACACATCAGAAGCCAGACAAGTCTACAGCCATACCACCCTGAACACGCCTGATCTCATCTAATCTCGGAAGCTAAGCAGGGTTGGGCCTGGTTGTGGATGGGAGAAGCCAGGGGACATTTTTCTATTTTGGAGGGTGGGGAGAATGGGAGAAATGGACCATTTTTGAAGTCTTTATTGAGTTTCTTACAATATTGTTTTTGTTTTGTCTTGGCCACTAGTCATGTAGAATCTTAGCTCCCCAGTCAGGGATCGAACTTGCACCCCCAGCGTTGGAAGGTGAAGTCTTAACCACTGGACCGCAAGACAAGTTCCGCTAGAGGACATTTTAAAAAGGAAAGGGTGCTCTCTGATCCCTGGCCACCCCCAGGGTGCTTGGCATCCACCCTGTTTGCTTTGAGAGAAGAACAAATCCTGAGATAAACCCAGATGTCAGGGAACAGGAAAGCCCACCAGGTGAAGGTGTGTCTCGGATCACAGGAGAGGCCCCTGTGCGGGAAGGGCTTGATTTCATTGCTTTCACATCTTAGCCGTTTATTAGCTGTGGGGCCCTGAGTACGTTGCTGATACACCCCGGCCTCCGTCTGGATGAGAAGACTGAGATGTCTGGCTTGCACTTCTAACCTGAAGGCTGAAGAAAAGGTTCAGTGTGGACCGTGGGCCTGTGCAGCCTCTGGTCCACCACCGGGGCGAGGGAGCTCCTTTTGCTCCTCTGCTGTCCTGGAAGGTTGCTGAGAGAGGACTGTGTCTTCCCAAGCGTGTCCCCTGGAATTCAGAGGGCTCCTCCCCTTAGTCTGACCTCACAGTAATTTAAATGCAGAAATTAACATACTTTTTGATTTACTTAACAAACTTTTCTAACACACGTGGAAAAAAAGCAAACATAAAAGCAGAGGACAAAGGACCCGATCTAAAAGCTTCTGATGAACTCCAGTAAACGTGCCCTTGCCAGGTCTGTAAGAAGACAGAATTTCAAAGCAATAAGTCTTTTTTTGGAAACTGACCTGACCCACCCTCCTCAAGGTTCAAAAGCCCAGCCGAGCCACAGGGAGCTCCTTAAGAGACCAAACCTTAGCCTGATGGAGGGCTTTTGGAGGCGGGCTGGGCTGCCCTGGGGGCCAGCAGATGGGCAGCACAAATTCCAAGCTGCCTGACTTCCGCCTCTGAGTCTCAAAGGACAGTAACACGTCCAGAAGAAGTCAGGGCTCAGATCTGAACACGTGTACACACTCTGTCACATAAGGGACAGTGAAGAAGCTATCATCTTTTCATAAAAGAAAGGCGCTTTTGCACTGAAATCGGAAGGTTATAATCTTAAAGGATTGCCATGTAAATAGAATGCATTTCGCTTTGAGAAAAACTGACGATACTTTCTATGTTTCATTGAATGTTTGGGAACCACAGCGAGGAGATGTTTGAAAGGAAGCATTGAAGGGCAGGCAGGCCTGGCACACAATAACCATGGAGGAGTTGGAGGAACACTTTTTGAGGGCTTGTGGACCCCCACCCGCTCACCAGCCCTGGTTTTGCTCTCAGTCAAACTCTTGGAGTCGAGTGACCCACCATGCCAGGCTGGTGGTAAAGCCAGGACGGTCCCTGGGGGACAGAGAGATGGCTGGTCTGGTTACCTGACATGTGGATTCTCATTTTCAGACAAGGTGCTGAGATTCAGAGATGCCAGATGGATCTTCTGAGGCAGCCCTGCTCTGGAGGGACAGCTGCTGTTGCTTGATCCGACTCTCATGACCCCATGGACTGTAGCCTGCCAGACTTCTCTGTCCATGGGGTTCTCCAGGCAAGAATCCTGCAGTGAGTTGCCATTTCTTCCTCCCGCGGATCTTCCCGACCCAGGGATTGGACCTGCATGTCCTGCATTGGCAGGTGGATTCTTTACTGCTGAGCCACCAGGGAAGCCCCGGAGGGACAGGCCCACCACAAAAGGCACAGTCTTCACGCAGTCCGCTTGATATTTTGTCCACTAGGTTTATCCTAGAAAATGTACATTTTAAGGCTTTTCTCTTTGGTGTCAATTTTGAGACGGCCTTCCCATCATGAAGTCCATCACATGTAAAATGAAGTCAGATTCCATGTGTGCGAACAACCAAGCCCAGCATCAAGGTTCATCTTTTTCAAAAGGTCTACCCTTCTGAAAGGGTAGACCTTCGTCCTTTTCCCTCCATCCTTGATCTTATAAGATGGATTGACATCTCTCAATAGGTTTTTTTCTTGGATACGCTTTTTGCCTGGGCAGCTGACCTGCATTAGATCCAGTTACATTTATGAATTTTAACCTCTAGTGGGCAGCCCCAGTGGCCCAGGGTGCATGTCAGCCAGTGGCCCTGCCCTTCCAGACAACCATCTCCTGTCTTTTCTTCCAATCCCAGCGCTTCCTCCCAGACACCTGGCTTCATCATCTCTGCCACACCTGAACTTCTCCCGCTCACAAAGTCCCCTTCATGGTGGACCCAGGGATTGGCTCACCAGCTTTGTCTTTACATCCTTGGAGAATAATGACCCAGCCAGTCACTTTGTTCCCCGAACACTTTGGTCCCCCTCATGACTTCTGGGACCCCATGCTTAATGTATGTCAGGATCTTTTCTGCCTTCTCCCACCCCCTTAGTTCCTGAGTCTTGGAGTGACTGGAACTCATCCTTGGACCTCTCTCCCCTGTTTCACGACTGGTCCTTCGGGCATCTTATCTCTTGCCACCTGATTAAATCCCATCTATCTATTGTTAGTCACTTAGTCACATCCGACTCTTTGTAACCCCATGGACTATTAACTATAAGGCTCCTTGATCCATGGGATTCTCCAGGCAAGAATACTGGAGTGGGTTGTTATTTCCTTCTCTAGGGGATCTTGACAACTCAGGGATCGAACCCAGGTCTCCCACATTGCAGGCAGATTCTTTATCTTCTGAGCCACCAGGGAAACGCTTATCTGTTGCTAACACCCAGATTTCCATGTCCAGCTCCACTCTCCCCTGGAATTCATGTCTATACATTCCTCCCCAGACTTGATCTCTCCCTTTGGACTCCAGACAAACATCTCAGACTTAACACATTCAACCTGGATCCCTCACCTTCCATGGTTCCAGCCTGCATTGTCGGCAGCATCTCATGGACCCGCAGCTCCCTCTATGGAGCTGGTCAAGTCAAAGCTGAAT
Source organism: Neotragus pygmaeus (assembly GCA_006410875.1). Classification (NCBI taxonomy): domain Eukaryota; kingdom Metazoa; phylum Chordata; class Mammalia; order Artiodactyla; family Bovidae; genus Neotragus; species Neotragus pygmaeus. The sequence continues at coordinate 74,467 of SJYV01001090.1, read as the reverse complement.
GCTGGAGTTCTCATTTTCTCACGCAGTCTGTGGGCAAGTCCCACTGGCTGTGCTTTCAATGTGTATTTGGAAACTCCAACCCCTATTATTTAGTCCAAATCACTGTTATCCTTGCCTGAATTACCCCCAGAGCCCCTTGACCAGGCCTTGCGTGGCGGGCAGCTATAGTGATCTGACAAAACCCAAGTTGAGGGCTTCCATGCTGGCTCTGTGATAAAGACTCTGCCTGCCAGTGCAGGAGACTCGAGTTCAATTCCTGATCAGGGAAGATCTCATGTGCTGCAGAGCAGCTAAGCCCGGGAGCCGTAACGACCGAGCCCACGCACCGCAACTACTGAAGCCTGCGCTCTGCAGCAAGAGGGCCACCGCAGTAACAAACCCTGGCACCACAACCGGAGAGGAGCCCACCACCCCCACCACAGCCAGAGACAGCTAATGCAGCAGTGAAGACCCGGAGCAGCCATGAGCAAATACGGTGATAGAAAAACAAACAAGGTGCATCGAGTCATCCTTTTGTTGTACACGCCATCCCTTCTGGAAAAGCCCTCGGCCCAACAACCTGTCCTGTGAATCTCAGACCTCACGTGTGATGATGCCGCCCATGTGCTGGGGGCTCGGGCCTCACTGGCCTCTGTGTTTTTTACTTCCTGAATGTGCTGGCCACGTGGACTGCTCCGGGGCCCTTCCTATCTACACCTTCTGCAGGGACAGACTCCCCAGGCATCTCATGCCCCTCCCCCCTTTCTTCAGGTCTGACCACATTCCACCCGAAGAAGGCCTCATTTAAAGCTGCCCCTTCCTACTTGGGCTCTGTTCTCTTTGCTTTATTTTCACCAGCGCTTTCCACCCCCGTTTACCCTCTGATTTGTTTATTTCCTCCCACTGGTTTGTAAACTCCACAGCCACCCGGATTTCTGTGTTCCCAGGGCCCAGATTCAGGTCTGACACCTGTTAGGTGTCTGGTTAACATTTGTGGGACGGATTCATGGAGGCATTTCCATACCATCTGAAGGAGCCCAGTGGTGAATGGGCTCCCCTCATGAACCTGGACCAGTGGCAAAGCTGGACCCTGAATATGCTGAAGGTTTTCCGACAGAACCGCAGCATGTGCTCTGTCTCAGAGAAAGAGAGTCTGCCTCCAGCTGGGTGAAGTCTTATCGGGGCCCCCCTTTTCTTTGCTTCACTAGAAACCTCAGTAACAGCCTTTGGTCCACTAGTGGAAGCCACCTCATTCGCCAAGTGATGAGCACCCATCCGGGGGCAGGCCCCACTCCCTGGACGGTTCCGGAGGCCCGCTGTAATGCTCGCCAGTTGGGCAGAGCCAGGCAAGCTTGTCCTGCTGTCCCGGCGGCTCATCAGGTCCTCAGCAAAGCAGGGCTCACTTCCTTGGTTGGCCTGTTGGACGGCCCTGCTCCAGCTGCTCTGTGGGTCTCTCTTTACTCCTTCACATGCCAGCCTCGGCAACGTTCTTGACCTGGGGAGCCCCTCCCCACAAACACGGTTTGAAATTGCTCCAGCTCTCAGTTTTTGACTCACAAAGTTGGCTGCCAGGCTTCAAACCAAGCATTTCACACTCTTTAGCTTTAGACACTTTTTCGCTGCAAGGGGAGGTCATTTTGAGACTTCCTACTCCTGGACATTTAAAAATAACTTGGGGACTTCCCTGGCAGTTTAGTGGTTAAGAATCTGCCTTCCAATGCAGGAGCCCCAGCTGGGATGGTCCAAGGGTTAATGGTGGAAAAGGACATGACGATGAACCAAAAACTGCTCCTGTGTCCCTTGCCGTGTGGGACATTCAGGACCTTCTACCTGCTGGGTCCTGTGCAGGGCACTGCAGGTTAGAAACTGTTACAGAATTGGCTTCACCCTCAAGAACTTGATCTGGGGAAATCAGGGACATAGGATGGAAAAGGGCAGGAGCGTGGCATAGAGTAACTCAGGTTCAAGTTCAGAAAAGATTACCCTGGGGCATCAGGAAAGTTTTGAGAGGAGGCAGTGTTTCAGCTGAGTGCTGAAGAAGAGGAGGTGAGCCTGGGAAATCTGGTGACAAAGAAAAGGGATTTCCAGGAGCAAAGACACTTGAAAACGCTTGGGCCATAGAAGAGTTGGTCTAAAACGCTCAAAAATGTCAACGTTATTTTTTGTGGTAAAACATACATAATGTAAAAATTACCATTTCAACTGTTTTAAAATGTACGGTTCGGGGGCAAAGGATGGATTCACACAGTTGTGCAAACAATCACTCCATTCGTGTTCTAAACCTTTTTCATCTTGCAGAACAGGAGCTCTGTTCTCATTAAACAAAAATTCCTCATTTCCGCTCTTGCAGCCTCTGCACCATCATACCTCCGGTCCCTGTGAACAGACGACTGACTCTAGGAAGCTCACAGGAGTGGAATCGTGCAGCGTCTGTCTTTCTGCGTCTGGTTTACTTCATTAGCCTAACGTTGTCAAGGTTCGTCCATGCTATAGCGTTTGTCAGAACTTCCTTCCTTTTTAAGGCCAAACAACACTCCATTGTGTGTATCAGCCACACTGTGTTTACCCGTCGCCTGCTGATGCCTGCACCTTTTGGCTGTTGTAAAGAACACTGCCCTCGCCAAGGTCTGAGTTCCACAGGTCATTTTACTTCTCTGAGATTCAAAGTCCTACAGATTTGATTTGATTTGTTCTTAAAATATAGTTGGCTTACAGTGTTGTTAGTTTTAGGTGTACGGCAAAGTGATTCAGTTATATAACACACACATATTCTGTTTCAACATTTTCTTCTATCATAGGTTATTACAAGGTTTTAATATCCACTTTCTAGAATGCTCCTGAGGAAGAGATGCCATGTAAAAGACATACTCTGTTTGTAACAGGACCTTATACTACTTATCACTATGACCATTACAAACACGTTTTCAGAAAACAGCTTTATATAGACTGGAAGACAGCTGTTCTCATTTCAGCATGGTGAACTTAGAAAAAAATCAGGAACTGTTAGAGGACCTACTTATTCCTGCCAGCTTTTCCATGAACGCTGTGTCACCTTGAACAAATCACCTGACCAAACAGTGCCTCAGTTTCCCTCTCTCTGAAATGGGCACACAGTTCCTTTGCTGGCTTGCAGGGTCATGGCGAGGATTAAGGGAGAAAGTGGGAATCAGAGTCTGGTGTAAATGGTTATTTTGGCATAAAAACAGGGAGACTGTTCTTAGTCTAGCTGTGGGAGGGTCATTTATTTACCAGACTGCTGGAAACAAAGATTCAAAAAAGGAAGACCCTTTTGGAACACCCCGTTGTTTTCCTGAAGCCTGACTGCTCCTGAGCTGGAATGAGAGCCTCAGGATGAGAAAAAGCCATCAAGTCATCAAGTTCTTTTCAAGTTGAGGCAGCTGGAGAGCAGCCAGAACAAGCCTGCCTGGGATGGGCCAGGAGCTCCAGGGCAAAACCACCATCTCCCCCTCCCGTGAATCTTGCCCAGACCTGGTCTTCTTTATTAGGGCTGTTAACAGATAAAGCCACCCTGGCCCTGAACACCGCAGTGCTGGGGATCCCAGGATGCTGGAGGCGAGGGTGGCCCTGCTATTTGGCCAGAGGGAGGGGAGGGATGCAACATCTGCAGAGGGTTTCCTACCTGCCTCCCTGTAAATTGTCTCAGGTAGCTGGCTCAGAGCATCCAGGAGGGGTGGGGCTAAGGGAGTCTCTCCAGGCCTCAGAATCCATCAACTACATCAGGGGAAGAAGTCACTTTTCTTAGAATGCAAATATCACCACTGTGAAAATTGAATGTTTGAAACTGGCTATCTGCAGCAACAAAAAGAGACAATTCCTCAGCAATTTTAGTTGCCTTATGAGGCCAGGGATGTACATTAGTCAGGTAGAAATTCCGAATAGAGAGAACAGAAATGATGGCTCTTGCTCTAGTCCATGCTGGGTGCAGAGGTGTCTGAGAAGCTTAGGCCTCTGCAGACAGGAGAATGCTGCTCTCAGAGGCTCAGTGATTTTGTCTGGACAAAGAGAGTTGTACGACTTGTGGAACTTACCTTTTGCTTTGGCTACCCAGAATTTTGGAGGAAAGTCTAGGAGGAAGAAAGGAAATCATTCTTTGGGAAGAAAGGTCAGTGGGTGGGCCATTTGCAAAGGGTTTTGAAGGATGGCCAGGAGTTCACTGCTCAGCGAACAGAAGGTGGAGAGTGTCACAGGTGTGATGGTACAGGTGCTTGGTGTTCAGGAAGGGCAGGAAAGTGGTGTAGTGGGTGTGCCCTGGAGGAAGTGGCTGGGGTCTAACCCAGATGATTTTTACAGGACCAGAGATACCAGTTTGTATTTTCTTTTTATAGCTATAGAAAAATCTGAAATAATGAGAGAACTCTCCCAGTTTGCACCAGAGTTTCCCATGAGGGCCAATAGGTCTTTGAGTCTAAAAGGCCTTTAAGCAAAACCAAGTACTAACTTTAGGCCCAGGGTCCTGTATGTCCTGCACAAATGGTCAGCCTAGTCCCCTTCCAGCCTCCCAGGGAGCAGAATGAACCTGGCTGGAGAGGCAGTGTGGACTAGAGGCTAAGGGAAAGAAGATTCCAGGGTCGGGGGGAGGGGCAGGGAGGCTCCCAGCCCGGCAGGATGGATCTCCCAGCACATCAAGGGTAACTGTAGCCCTGAGCCCATGAGCCAACACTCTGTCAGATGCACAATTCCAGCATCTTCACAGAGCCCTGGGCCGCAGCAGGGAGTCCCAGGGATCACTGGGACGGGAAAACCTGTTACCTGGCTAAGGTGACTCAGAGAAATGAAGCTGTCCTGACTGGGATGATGACAGCGGTGCTCCCACTGATGCCGGTCCAGTGCGTGATCCCTGCCGGGTGTGGACACAGCGCATCCCCTCAACAACTTGGAGACAGGTCCTGCCACCTGCCCTGTTCTCCAGGTGGGGACAGGTGACATTCCTGAGACCACATCGCCGTGAGCAGCAGGACGCGGGTTGGAAATCAGGCCGGGCGGCCTCACCATCTGGATACTAGTGTTTTATTGCCTCTTGACCAGAAACGAACACAAGTGGGGGTGTCTCTGCTAATTCTTACTCTCGGCACACATTCTATAGTGCTCTTGCCCGCACTTGCAGAAGGGTTCTGAATAAGACAGGGACGGGATCAAGTGGGGTTCTAGAGGGTCTTCTGGAACAGGTTACAGACAGGTTTCCAGACAGGTTCCAGCTGATACCATCGTCTCAGCTTCACGAAGACACTGGCCGATGCAGACCAGAGGAGACGGGTTCCCCCAGACGCTCCGAGGCAGGTGCAGTGCGCGGGAGACGCGCTGATGTCCGGTGCTGGCATGCGCTTGTATCCAATTTGAATGCGCTCGCAATCTGGCTGGGAAGGACTGGAGCTGCAGGCAGTCCAGAACGTCTCGTGTGTCCCCGTGACGAACCGAGCGCGTGGAACTGCACCGTCCTCTCGTTTTCCTCCTTTTGCGGCGCTTTACCCATGGCTTCCGTTTCTCTGTACGTTTCACATGCTGGTGAGGGAAGGACCAGGGCTGGCCGCACGTCGATAAAGGCGATGCCATCTGTATCGCGGCTACCTGCTTGTTCCAGGTGGATCGTGAGGGAGGAGAGGGACTTATTTTGGCTTGAGAAGTGATCGCAAAGAACGCTTAGAATCCCTTTAAGATCGCATTTCATTTACATTTATAGTCATCCGTCCATCCACCCTTTTATGTATTCATGCATGTGCTTTATTGAGCACCTGCTGTGTGCAGGCTCTGCTGCACGGTATGTCTGGGGACAGCTAAGGCAGTTCCCGAGGTGCCCGGGAGNTTTAAGATCGCATTTCATTTACATTTATAGTCATCCGTCCATCCACCCTTTTATGTATTCATGCATGTGCTTTATTGAGCACCTGCTGTGTGCAGGCTCTGCTGCACGGTATGTCTGGGGACAGCTAAGACAGTTCCCGAGGTGCCCGGGAGGGTGCCGTCTTTTAGAAGCAGCGAAGTGGTGGGAGGGGCAGTAGGCTAAGAGTGGGTTGCCTGGGCTCTCCCAGCTTTCTCCACGTCGCCCTCCACCCGCCCCACCCCTCATCAAATGCTGTCTTAGAGTCAACCTCAGAGTCAATTTCTTTATCCAGAAAAGAGAAGATGGCCTCCAAGTTCACTAACCGCTCATCAGCGTTCTCCGTCCTCCGTGTGCACTGCGAAGGGAATTGACAGGCTCCAGGTTTAGCCACGGCCAGCCCTGCTCAGACACTACCACTGCGTTTTTCGCTGCCCAGCCCCTCTCACCCCCACCCTGCCCTCCCATCTGTTGGTAAGGTGGGCAGTGACTCCGCAGGCACACTGTCACATCTGTGAAGTGGGCAGAGGAAACATAATAAGCATCAGCATGAAATGTCCCCAACGTGAGGCCACCTGGCCACAGAGGATGCCTGGGGCAGGAGCTCTGCTCAGGCTCTCAAAAAGATTGGGGTGCCAGCCTGTGGAAGCCTCCAGACAGATGGCTTACAGATTGCAGAAGGAGGGTGGGGCCTGCTCTCTCCAGGCCCCTGAATTTCCTCCCAGGAGTTCTCTTTCTGCAGAGGCTGAGGGTGGCTGGATGTGAAGGGGCTGCTGTCCTTGCCTTGGGACCACCTTCCTGAGCTCTTGTCTGCTCCTCTTTCTTGGCAGGGTTGCAGAGAGACACTGGTCTGGGGTGGCTTTATCCAATTCACTCCTGCCCTTTCCTCTGGGCACACTCCCCCTGACTGCTCTGAGCAGCTTAGGGTGGCCACAGGCTTTCTTGCTTCCCAGAAAGCATGGAACGTTTACCTGCTTGCAGTGCAAGAGCCCATAAAAACACAAGCGCAGGTGGCATGCGCTGCAGTGTCTCTATTCAGCAAGACTGTAAAACGCCTCTGCAAGAGAAAACAGCTCTGTCAGACCTAATCTGGCAATCACTTATATTTACGGGACCATATCTTTCCCTTTCTTTCATCCTCGACTTAACTGTGTTTTCTTTTGGCTCTCAAAAGTAACTTTNATTCAGCAAGACTGTAAAACGCCTCTGCAAGAGAAAACAGCTCTGTCAGACCTAATCTGGCAATCACTTATATTTACGGGACCATATCTTTCCCTTTCTTTCATCCTCGACTTAACTGTGTTTTCTTTTGGCTCTCAAAAGTAACTTTTAAACCTTGAAATTAGAAATGGAAAGACCAGGGAAAAGATTGAAGAGACAACTAAAATCTTTTACAGCAAACTATAAAAAGACCATGCAAGCCTATATAACATGACTGTTTACAAAAATTTATTAACGGATTTTCGGAAGAGAATCTCCTTGAGATGTAACATCTTGTATCTGAGGGTGTCCAAAGAGGAGTGCAGCTTGGATAGGAATTATACATATCCTTTCATCCCAATCAATCACCCTATAAATTCAAATGCAAAATAATCTATATTGAGTGCTCTTATCTTGCTTGCTCAAAAGCCTGGAGGCAAAGGAGAGAGGCAGTTTATGTGAAGTCAGCAAAGGGAAAACCGACACAGTGAAGATTTTTNCCTATAAATTCAAATGCAAAATAATCTATATTGAGTGCTCTTATCTTGCTTGCTCAAAAGACTGGAGGCAAAGGAGAGAGGCAGTTTATGTGAAGTCAGCAAAGGGAAAACCGACACAGTGAAGATTTTTTTAAAAATAACTTGCCACCCACCCTCCCTGGGATGGAAAACCTGGTTTGGGAAGACATTTGGCAGAGCAGGTTGGGGTAGCTGCCGGCCAGGCGGAGTCACTCAGCCAAGTCAGATTCTACAACTGGGGATTTGTTTAGGAGATGAAAAATACAAGCAAACAAAAACACATCTCAGCAACTGTGTGTAACACCTGCTTCCTCAGCTTCACATCTTGATATTACCTGTTAGTAATAAATGATATTTAAGATAGTGGTTTGCATGCAGCTGGGGGGCCATCACCAGCAACTCATTTCAAACAACGCCTCCTTTGATCTCATGCTGTCTCACTAGGGTATTTTCTGGAAAATTTTACTTATCCCGCTGGTTTTGGTCTGAGGAGTCCTGAGCCCTCTTGGGAAGCTGTCTGGGGGTAGCAGAGCCAGGGCCACCACGAGAGCCTGCACCAGGGGCTCTGCCACTAGGTAGGTAGCTGTGCTACCTTGACAATGTCATCCAGGGCAGGATTGCTGGAACCAAGTAAATCCTGAATCCTGAACGCTGAACCAAATCCTAGAGCCAGAGGACCTGAATTCAAGTTGTGGGTCTGCCAAGGACCCATCCAGGGCTAAGAACTCCCTAACAGAGTTCTTAAGGAGAGTCACAGGGCAATGTCCAGCAGACTCTTGAACAACGTGGGTCTGAACTATGTGGCTCCATGTATATGTGCATTTTTATTTTCAATAAATGAATTGGAAATGGTTTTTGAGATTTGCTACAATTTGAAAAACTTTGTAAATGAACTGCATAGCCTAGAAATAGCAAAAAAAGAAAAAGTTAGGTATGTTGTAAATGCATAAAATATGTGTAGATATACATATAACATACAAAATATGTGTTAATCGATTGTTTATGTTTTTCGTAAGGCTTCAGGTCAAGAGTAGGTTATGAGTATTTCTGTTTGGGAGAAGTCAAAAGTTATACTTGGGTTTTGGATGTGTAGGGGAGTGGGTGCCTGTAACTCCTGTGTTGTGCAAGGGTCAACTGTAATCAAAGGTCAACCAACTGTGAGCGATTGGACTCTATCAGTTTCACATGTTGATCACCTGTAGGGCTCAATTCCATCATCACCAGTGAGATTCAGCACATGTCCATTGAGCATCTACTGTCTGATGCACCCAGGAGGCTCTGGGGATTCCATAGTTGACAAAACATAAAACCCTGCCTGAGTGGATCTTGCACCCTAAAAGGACAAGGGATATAGCAAATGCAGTGCTACATGTAGGGAGAAATGCTGAAGGGCGCAAAGAAACTTAGAATAGTTTTATTTATCCTCATGCTATTGTCAACAAACCGAAGGTTCTTGTAGTTGAATAAATAATGAATGGCCGCTATGTTCATAGCAACACTATTAACAATAGCTATGACATGGAAATAAATGTTCATTGACAGAAGAATGGATAAAGAAGATGTGATACATATATAAATGAATATTACTCAGTCATAAAAGATGAAATAATGCCTCCTGCAGCAACACGAATGGACCTAGAGACATTCATACCAAGCGAAGTACGTCAGACAGAGAAAGACAAACACCATATGTTGTTGTTGTTGTTGTTTTTCAGTTGCTCAGTCATGTCCAACTCTTTGCCACTCCATGGACTGTAGCACACCAGACTTCCCTGTCCATCACCAACTCCCAGAGCTTGCTCAAACCATGTCCATTGAGTCGGGGATGCCATCCAACCATCCCATCCTCTGTCGTCTTCTTCTCCTCTTGCCTTCAATCTTTCCCAGCATCAGGGTCTTTTCCAGCATCAGGGTCTTTTACAATGAGTCAGCTCTTTGCATCAGGTGACAAAGTATTGGAGCTTCAGATTCAGCATCAGTCCTTCCAGTGAACACCTAGGAGTGATCTCCTTAAGGATGGACTGGTTGGATCTCCTTGCAATCCAAGGGAATCTCAAGAGTCTTCTCCAACACCACAGTTCAAAAGCATTAGTGGCCAAGCATTCTTTGGCACTCAGCTTTCTTTATGGTCCATCTCTCACATTCATACAAAACTACTGGAAAAAACATAGCTTTGACTAGATGGATCTTTGTTGACAAAGTAATGTCTCTGCTTTTTAATATGCTGTCTAGGTTGGCCATAGCTTTTCTTCCAAGGAGCAAGTGTTTTTTAATTTCATGGCTGCAATCACCATCTGCAGTGATTTTGGAGCCCAAGAAAATAAATTTTGTCACTGTTTCCATTCTTTCCCGATCTATTTGCCATGAAATGATGGGACTCCATGATCTTAGTTTTTTGAATGTTGTGTTTTAAGCCAGCTTTTTCACTCTCTTCTTTCACCTTCATCAAGAGGCTCTTTAGTTCCTCTTCACTTTCTGCCATAAGGGTGGTGTCATATGAATATCTGAGGTTATTGGTATTTTCCCTGCAATCTTGATTCCAGCTTGTGCTTCACCCAGCCCAGCATTTCTCATGATGTACTCTGCATATAAATTAAATAAACATGATGACAATATACAGTCTTGATGTACTCCTTGCCCAATTTGGAACCAGTCTGTTGTCCCACGTTTGGTTCTAACTGTTGCTTCTTGACCTGCATATAGGTTTCTCAGGAGGCCAGTAAGGTGGTCTGGTATTCCCATCTCTTGAAGAATTTACCACAGTTTGTTGTGATATCACATAAATGTGTAATCTATAACATATCACAGATGAGGTTATCTACAAAGCAGACACAGACTCACAGACATAGAGAACAGATGTGTGGTGATCAAAGGGGAGGGGAGATGTAGGCGGGAAGGCCTGGGAACTTGGGGTTAGCAGAAGCAAACTAGTATATAAAGGATGGGTAAACAATAAGGCCCTACTGTAGAGTACAGGGTATTCAATATCCTGTGATAAACCGTGATAGAAAATAATATATAAAAAAGCATGTGTACACATAACTGAATCACATTGCTATACTGTAAAAATTAACAAAACATTATAAATCAGGTATGCTTCAATAATTTTTTTTAAAAAAGAAAGCAAATCATGAATGAATGGCATGTTTGCACATTCCTCACAGCTTCTCCTCTTCCTTTGGATTCCTTATTTTTAAGTTGCTTTTTATTTATTGTTAAGCTAGTTTGCTATTGTTTAAATCTATTAGGTTGATGCTGTGTAATGATTTTCATAAGTATGCTGCTGCTGCTGCTGCTGTCACTTCAGTCATGTCCGACTCTATGCAACCCCATAGACAGCAGCCCACCAGGCTGCCCTGTCCCTAGGATTCTCCAGGCAAGAATACTGGAGTGGGTTGCCATTTCCTTCTCCATTTCATAAACATACTTATGCTCATAATTCAAACGTTTTTTCTTAAACAAGTTTAAGTTCATTTTGAATACAAATCTTTTTATAATTGGGAAATAAAAGGCAAGCCCATTTTATTCTTTTTCCATAAATAGACAAATAGCTGGCCTCAGGATACCTGGCATCTGGTTTTTCTCTCTCTGACACCGGCTGGTTCTTTAGGGTCAGGTAACCCCTCTGCACCTCAGTTTTCTCATCTGTAAAATGAAGACATTGAGCTAAATTGTTATGGTCATGTCTAACTATAAGATGCTATTCTTCAAGATCAATTTTAACTTGATCTTTAANTATGAATATCTGAGGTTATTGGTATTTTCCTTGCAATCTTGATTCCAGCTTGTGCTTCACCCAGCCCAGCATTTCTCATGATGTACTCTGCATATAAATTAAATAAACATGATGACAATATACAGTCTTGATGTACTCCTTGCCCAATTTGGAACCAGTCTGTTGTCCCACGTTTGGTTCTAACTGTTGCTTCTTGACCTGCATATAGGTTTCTCAGGAGGCCAGTAAGGTGGTCTGGTATTCCCATCTCTTGAAGAATTTACCACAGTTTGTTGTGATATCACATAAATGTGTAATCTATAACATATCACAGATGAGGTTATCTACAAAGCAGACACAGACTCACAGACATAGAGAACAGATGTGTGGTGATCAAAGGGGAGGGGAGATGTAGGCGGGAAGGCCTGGGAACTTGGGGTTAGCAGAAGCAAACTAGTATATAAAGGATGGGTAAACAATAAGGCCCTACTGTAGAGTACAGGGTATTCAATATCCTGTGATAAACCGTGATAGAAAATAATATATAAAAAAGCATGTGTACACATAACTGAATCACATTGCTATACTGTAAAAATTAACAAAACATTATAAATCAGGTATGCTTCAATAATTTTTTTTAAAAAAGAAAGCAAATCATGAATGAATGGCATGTTTGCACATTCCTCACAGCTTCTCCTCTTCCTTTGGATTCCTTATTTTTAAGTTGCTTTTTATTTATTGTTAAGCTAGTTTGCTATTGTTTAAATCTATTAGGTTGATGCTGTGTAATGATTTTCATAAGTATGCTGCTGCTGCTGCTGCTGTCACTTCAGTCATGTCCGACTCTGTGCAACCCCATAGACAGCAGCCCACCAGGCTGCCCTGTCCCTAGGATTCTCCAGGCAAGAATACTGGAGTGGGTTGCCATTTCCTTCTCCATTTCATAAACATACTTATGCTCATAATTCAAACGTTTTTTCTTAAACAAGTTTAAGTTCATTTTGAATACAAATCTTTTTATAATTGGGAAATAAAAGGCAAGCCCATTTTATTCTTTTTCCATAAATAGACAAATAGCTGGCCTCAGGATACCTGGCATCTGGTTTTTCTCTCTCTGACACCGGCTGGTTCTTTAGGGTCAGGTAACCCCTCTGCACCTCAGTTTTCTCATCTGTAAAATGAAGACATTGAGCTAAATTGTTATGGTCATGTCTAACTATAAGATGCTATTCTTCAAGATCAATTTTAACTTGATCTTTAAGTTTTCTTGACAGTCTTGGATGATCCTTAGGCCACATGGGACGCTTTCAAGCCCATTGTCCTATGAAAAACTGTTTGGAACTCAATGCCAAATGCCTTAATTACCTGCTGTCTTTGAAAATATTATTTCCAGAGGACACATATTAGCAGGGGGCTGCCAGAGGTAGGGAGCCAGGGTGATGGATGAACAGACAATTTTCCTCAAACCCTGCAATTCTATTTCCCAAACCTGTTTTCCTAATTAAGCAAAGAAGCCTCTTGGCAAATACAAGCAACGCAGAGATCTAAAATAATTAGCAAAAAACAGTTTAGGAAACACAAGTCCAAGTGTGGGGTCCAAGTGAGACATGGGATAGAGCTGACCCCAAAGGACGCTGTTTCTGTGAAGACCAGGGATATTACACATATAAAGTAGAACAGTGTCTAGACTGCAATCAATGGCACGATAGTCGCCAACTGCCTAGATCCCTTATATTAATAGCTGTAGACAGTGCCTTAGCTTCCAATGTAATTTTCCGGCTTGGAGTCAAATTTAATACAACCATACAGTGTTCATATATATGTATGCACGCGTACAAGTTAACTGCATGCACTTCCATGAAAACACCCACATACACATATACAATTGTATGATTTAATCTTATGATTTTCTAAAATCAGGCCAAAGTATTCTTTACATAAAGATTGCAATAGAGGGGCTTGATTTATCACATAGACTGAGATAAATTAAGAGTCCCCCAGCCCAGGATGAAAGCATACACTCCTGTTATACTTTTTTTTTCTTTTCAACACATGCTTTTTATCAGGAGATTCTTTCTTGCCAAAAATTCATGAGGCCAAACAATTTAAACATTTGGGCAATTGAATCAATGCATATTTTCCACCATGTAATAAAGTAATCTCTCAGTTTTTTATTAATTCCAACTTGAGCACAGTCTGTCTGGTGGCGCATTTGGACCAACAGTGGCCTTTGCTCTCTGGCTGGCTGGTGGGAAAAGAAGATAGTAGAAACAGCTGCTTTTATTTTCACGTGTTAAAAAGGTAATGATTTTTAAAAGATGCCTTGTCAAAAAGGGATGAGATAGAAGGCAGAAGGCCCTTCATCCAAAAAGGAAAAAGGCCTTTGGTTTGGCTTTTTTTCCACATGTGAAGAAGTCCATTTCTTTTCCGAGGATGTTCTTAGAACTCGTGCTGGGTAATCCTAAATTTCTTCTATTAAAGCAAAAATAGCATTTATCTTTGGATGCAGGTATTATGGTGATTTTTGTTATTTTTATTTATTTATTTTTTTAAACAATTTAATTTTACATTTTATTTTTAAATTTCTTTCTCTTTTTTTTTGGCCATGCCACATGGCATATGGGATCTTAATTCCCTGAGCAGGAATCAAACCTGAGTTTCTTGTGTTAGAAGTGCAGTCTGAACCACTGGACTGCCAAGAAAATCTCCAGAATTTTTCTATTTTTATGTGCTTTTATTTTTTCAATTTTTGAAATGTTTAACTGTGAACCAGTTTTCCTTGGGTAAACAAAAAATAAATCAACAACTCCTCTTTAAAGGAAAGATTTGCTGTATCAGCAGAGCATGGATTAGAAATTCAGTTCTTTATCCTGTTCTTTCTGGGGTGTTAACTACTTATAACCTTGAGTAAGTCTCTAAAAGTTTTTGAGAAAGCCTTTTAGCCATTCTCAAAATGAGGGATGGAGGAATAGATTAATTTTCAAGTCCCTTCTAGCCCTATGACCTCTGATTTAAAAAAGAAAGAAGGGACTTCCTGAGCACTCCAGTGGTTAAGACTCTGAATTTCTGCTTTAGGGGACCCAGGTGTGATCCCTGGTTGGGGAACTAAGATCCCACATGCCATGGGATGTGGCCAAAAATAATAGTAATTAAAAAGTAGAAAATAAATAAAAATAAACAAGATGAATAAAAAACTGGAAACAAAATTTTAAAAAGAAGAAATGAAGATGACTTTATTAAAAAATGGAATGGAAAATGAACATTTTTACGTTTTTGAACACAGAGCATGTGTCTTGTTCTGAGCTATATATTGTCATTGCTTCGTGTATTTTTTTTAAATTAACACATATTATTTCAATTCAGCTTCACAATAAACCAGGCAAAGAGGTTGCTCTCTTCCCTTTGATAGAGATTAGAAAACTAATGTGTACATTAAAGAAAAGATGGAATAAGAATTCTGACTCAAGTTTGTGGGGCTCCACAGCCCACATTTTTTCCTTTATTATCTTCAATAATTCTCTTCATTTGATGGGAAACAGTTTGCATGGAAGGATAAAACTATGATTCCACAAAACAGCAAATAAGATTGGTGAACTATGGAGATGTTTTAATCATCATTAAATCTTGTGTCCATTTGGCTTCTTCTTAACCAAATGCAGACATAGTAAGAATGTTCCTGTTGCTTGAGCTTTCATTGGAGGGTCAAGAGAAAATTTTTAGTTTGTTGAATAACCCGTTACTTCCTTTTCTATCCAAACCACTAAACAAACTCGCTCCATTTTCTCCTGTTAGGAAAAGCAGTTCAGAAGACCTAAGACAAACGAACTCATAGTCATCTCTCTTACAGCTTCTCTTTTGGGTCGTCTTCCCTCACATAAAAAGCCTCAGTCCCCTGACCCCAAAGCGAAGGGTCATCCACCAGCTCATTCTGGACCGACCCAGGCCCACAGCCACCCAGGGGAGAAAGCACGTTTAATTTGACTGCAGCCACACAAATTTGTGTGTCCATAGAAACCCAGGTTTTCTATTATTCTCCCCATGGCTTAGAACTGTGGTTTATTGTTAACCACCTTCCTTTCTCTCTCTCCCTTCAAGGTAGATTTATTATCACAAATATGTCACGCAAATGATGATTTATGAGGGCACCATAGTCCCTGAGAAAACATATTGATTTAGGGAACTGGCGTCCCTGTTACAAAGGCCCGTTAAGGGAGGCCCAGGTGATGGGACTAAAGTGAAGGTGAATTCATCAACCTGCCAAAAACTTTATTTCCTAGGATTTTTCTGCTGCTCTGTTACCCTGCATGAGTTCTACCTCTGGAACCTGTGCTTTTTAATTTCATCATCGCTGTTGCTCCTCTGATTCCCTTTACCCTTCAACCAGCTCAGAGAATTCCAGCATTTATCTCAGGGGCCTTTCCCAGAGCTAATCAATAGGAGATGTTTGTTACCAAGTGATGTAGAAACGCGGGCTTGAGAAGCACACACAGTTATCTGCCATCTCCCGATTCTGTCTGAGTCTCAGGAAAGATGACTTCCAATCGATTCCAAGGGGACCAACCTCCCTGTCTCACAGGCACACCCAGGAGGTGACATAAGCAGCTGGTGGGAGGCGGGCCTTCTCAGGTGCATGGTCCTTCTGTTTGGGGCAGTTATTTTGTCAGCTCTGGGTTGTTGTTGTTCAGTTGTTAAGTCATGTCTGACTTTTTGCAACCCCATGGACTGCAGCACTCCAGGCTTCCCTGTCCTCCACTATCTCCTGTAGTTTGCTCAGTTTCATGTCCGCTGAGTCAGTGATGCCATCCAACCATCTCATCCCACTCGCCCCCTTCTCCTCCTGCCCTCAACCTTTCCCAGCATCAGGTTCTTTTCCAGTGAGTTGGCTCTTCACATCAGTTGGCCAAAGTATTGGAGCTTCAGCAAGAGTCCTTCCAGTGAGTATTCAGGGCTGATTTCTTTTAGGATTGACTGGTTTATCTCCTTGTTATCCAAGAGACTCTCAAGAGTCTTCTCCAAGCACCACAATTCAAAAGAATCAATTCTTTGGCCCTCAGCTTTCTTGATGGTCCAGCTCTCACACACATGACTACTGGAAAAACCATAGCTTTGACTAGATGGACCTTTGTCAGCAAAATAATGTCACTGTTTTTTAATACGCTATCTAGGTTTGTCATAGCTTTCTTTTCAGGGAGCAAGTGTCTTCAAGCAGCTTCAAATAGTTCTGTGACATTCGCACAAAAGTATTTAGTGAAAAGATGACAGTGACAGAGGGTAGCCTGTGCCTCCATCAACAGCAGCCAGAAATGAGAGCATCGGAAGGAAGTAAACCAGGTCCTGCAATTATATTTAATTGCAAAAGGCACCCAGGCCCTGCACTTTAGATCATCAATAAAAGGAGCTCTGTGTCTCCAAGCTCAGCCACAGTGATTAGGGGAAGGAATATGATCAGTGGCATTGATCATTCTGTTCGCTCTCATAATGTCTCTCCCTGATGCCCTGATCATTTCAGTTTCAAAGTGGGAAAAATGGAGTTATGTGACCCTCTGGGTCTGAGCCCACAAACCCAATTGACAAGCTCCATTAATCTCTGAGTCCTCCCCATTGACTAAAGAGCTGGGCTCACCTGGAGCGCCCCACCAATCAGTGGCAAAGTTAATTGCAATCAATACCTCCCAACATTTTTCCTTCTGGCCCCCACCCTGACGGTAAATTCTATCTACTTGGCAGCTAGAGCAGCAGCTCTGCAGGAGGCAGGATGAGGACTTCAGGCGGGAGGAAGATTCCATGCATTTCAGAGTCAGCATAATATTTCAAAGGTTTTGGTTTTCAAGTTTCAGATTTGAATATTAGCATCCTCATTTCTTTAGTCTTTTTAGAAGTTTTCTGGTTACTCATAAACATTTCAAAATGTGTCTTCTCCGGTTATAAACTACCTCAGGAAAATTGTCAACATACACATGGGAGTGAGGTGCTGCACTGAGTTCTTCACCAAGAGGTTCCTCAAGATAAGATGCTTTAATGGAAAACATCATGGGCTCTGTGCCTCAGCGGTTGTCTATGGAGTTATAATCCTTGCCCTCATTATTTCCGTCGAATGTTGTAAAGGTGATAAAAGCAAGGATGTGGGAAAGAACGTCTTAAAGAGTGGATTTGTAAGCAGTGCTGCCATGAACGTGGGAATGCTCATATGTCTTGGAGATCCTGGCTTCAGTTCTTCTTGGATAAATACCCAGCTGTGGAATTGCTGGATCGTGGGCTCGTCCTCTATTTTGAGGACCCTCTATACTGTTTCCCACAGTGACCGCACCATCTCAAATCCCCACTGACAGTGTACAATGATTCCAGTTTCTCCACCTCCTCCCCAACATTTGTGGTCTTCTGTTTTTTGCTAATAGCCACCCTGACAGGTGTGAGTTGTTATCTCACTGGGGTTCTGATTGGCATTTCCTGATGATTAGTGATGTTGAACATTTTTTCATGTTGGTCATTTGTATGTCTTCTTTTGAGAAATGTTTATTTAAGCCCTTAGTTCATATTTAATCTGGATATTTTTTTATTACTGAGTTTTGCTAGTTCCAAATATCAATTTTTAATATAAACTCCATAATTAAAGCATTATTGACCTGTTACTTATATTTATTCTGGTTTCTTCTTATTTTTACTACATCTGGGGTTAAAATAAAGATCCCTGGAGGAAAATAAGGGGGCTTCCCAGGTGGCACTAGTGGTAAAGAATCTGCCTGCCAATGCAGGAGAGGTAAGAGACGCGCGTTCAATCCCTGGGTTGGGAAGATCCCCTGGAGGAGGGCACAGCGATCTACTCCAGTATCGTTGCCTGGAGAATCCCACAGACAGGAAAGCCTGGCGGGCTACTGTCCGTAGCGTTCAAAAGACTCTGCCATGACTGAAGCGACTCAGCACACATGCATGCTGAGCTGAGGTATGCTCAGCCGCTCAGTTGTGTCTGACTTTTTGTGACCCCATGGACTGTAGCCCTCCAGGTTCCTTTGTCCATGGGGATTCTTCAGGCAACAGTATTGGAGTAGATTGCCATGCCCTCCTCTAGGGGATCTTCCTGACCCAGGGATCGAATTAGGGTCTCCTGCGTTGCAGGTGGATTCTTTGCCAACTGAGCTACCCAGGAACCAATGGGATTTTATAAAGGTGTTCTGACACCTTTTCTCCATCTCATGCACGTGCATGGGGGGAAATAAAGAGGATTCTGGGGCATCTTTTTGGGGGGTTAATTAAGGATTCACAAGAAATCATTGAGTGCTTGAACTTGAAAGAAGTTTCTTACCAAGTCTACATTCCTCTCAAATACTTTGATTCTAAAGAACACAGTAAATCTTTGGACAGAGACAAAATTTAAAAGATGCCAGGACATTTTTTAAAAATCTCATTGTGGCTCAGGGGTAAAGACTCTGCCTGCAATGCAGGAGACCCAGGTTTGATTCCTGGGTCGGGGAGATTCTCTGGAGAAGGGAATGGTTACCCCCTCCAGTGTTCTTACCTTGGAAATCCCATGCACAGAGGAGCTGAAGCAGGCTCCAGTCCACGGGCTCTGTAGTATCAAGAAGAGTATCAGGACATAGGGCTGTGTGTGGAAGGGAGTGAGCATAGGCTTGTGCATGACTGAGCCAGCCTATACTGTATACATGGACTTTTTCTCATGACTTACTTCCTTCTAGGAGAGGGCAGTGGCAACCCACTCCAGTACTCTTACCTGGAGACTCCCATGGATGGAGGAGCCTGGTGGGCTGCAGTCCATGGGGTCGCGAAGAGTCGGACACGACTGAGCGACTTCACTTTGACTTTTCACTTTCATGCATTGGAGAAGGAAATGATGGCCCATGCCAGTGTTCTTGCCTGGAGAATCCCAGGAACAGAGGAGCCTGATAGGCTGCCGTCTATGGGGTCGCACAGAGTCAGACATGAATGAAGTGACGCAACAGCAGCAGAATAGAGAGTGTCCCTGGGAGCTTATTTGGGGTTTACAATTAGCTACATTTCTGGTTAACCAAGATTTTCCTGTTTTATAACTTTTACCTTCCAGGCAAAGTGACATTCACACACATGAGATTCCAACCTGAGTACAAAACTACTCCATCGACTGGGATCCTGTTTCAATCACTTGGATCATTTTTCTCTGCAGGGACAGTCTGAGCTTTCTTTGAGTGTTTTTTATTCTCCTATGTGACTTCATTTTCCCTCTTTAATCTTTCCAGTCATTAAAAAAGTCTGAAATCTGAGTACTTAAGCATTTTTCCTATAGCATGTTAGCCCCTAAGGGGCATATTATGTTCTGTAGGGTAACAATTATGTGTATTAGGCAGACCCAAAGAAAGTCTGGTAAATACTTAAGGAGAAGAGGAATAATCTGTGGAAATAGTGCCTGGAAGCCAGCAAATGTATTGAATGACCTCAGACATTCCCTTCACTGGTTGTGTCAAGAGAGGGTGAGGAAGGTAACCTTCTTGGATTTTGTCCCTTCAGTGTAAGAACCATGATGTGAATACATTAAGTTCCACCCTAAATGGGTCCTTCCAAAGGGTCAAATTACCAAACTTGCGCCAACCATGCCCTTAGAAATCCTCTGATGCTTATGTTTGTGCTATTCTATTGACATGTTTGGGCTTCCCAGGTAGTGCTAGTGGTAAAGAACCTGGTTGCCAGTGCAGGAGACATAAGAGATGAGGGTTCAATCCCTGGGTCAGAAAGACCCCTGGAGGAAGGCATGCCAACTCACTGCAGTATTCTTGCCTGGAGAATCCCATAGACAGAGGAGCCTGGCAGTCTATAGTCCATAGGGCCGCAAAGAGTCGGACACAACTGATGCGACTTAGCATGCAGCGTGTTGACATATTTAAGTGCAGTTGTGGTTTCTGTCTCATCTATCAGTTTGATTAATGTTCATGAAGAGAACAAAGTAGATGCTCATGAACTTTGTGATTTCATCTCTTTCTTGCACCGTTTTCTCCCTATCAGTGTAAGATATGCTTAGGGGAAGCAATATTTCTAATTTTACCAATGAAAAAAGATCTAATTTTTAATATTACTTACAGTAATAGCTGGAAGGGGTCTTTGACAGCATTTAACACAATATCCTGGGAATTCTCTGGTGGTCCAGTGGTTAAGACTTCATGTTCCCACTGCAGAGGGCATGAGTTTGATCCCAGGTCAGGGAACTAAGATCCACATGCCATGCAGCAGGGCCAAAAAAAAAGTACAGTCTTCTAGATTTACTTTTTACTTAAGCCACAAATGTTAAGTTTGCAGAAGCTCTAATACAAGGACACAAGTTTCCTGACTCTAGCTATCTTTGTATTTTTGCTTTCCTAACTCCCATCTTGTAACATATTGAATTAATTAATTCCATACATATTTATTATTTTCTTAGATGTTAGATACTGTACTTGATACTAAAAATGCAGCAATTACCTCATTCCCCAATAAGATGGTAGAACAACATCAAAGGGAAACAAATAAATGGGCAACAGTTATATAGCTGTTTTTTTTTTTTTTCCCTTAGGAAGACCTACAAAAGTGGACAATGTGGGGTTCTGGAAGCTTTAAAAGGGACAGTTAGCTCAATTTGGGGGTAATCAGTAAAGTGAAATAAAAATTAACCTTCACATTCCCAGATGTTTTCTACTTCTCCTCTACAAAGAAATTAAACATGTTAACATTCCTTGCAAAGGTTAAATGACCTCCCACATGGAGAAAATAAGAGGGCTCTGTGGTCTGACCTTTTCATTTCAAATTCTGGTTCTTTCTGTGTAACCTTGACCAAATTAATTATTTGTACTTGAGTACTGCATCTTTAAAACCGGGATGATATCACATTCTCATGATTAGAAAAAAGCCACTAATTATCAGCGATATTATAGATTTGACATTGTAGCTTGCCAAATAATGGAATATGTCATAATATATAAACATGCATTCAACCAATGATAACATATTTATAACATCTCTTGCCTCTATCTTCTATATCATAATCAAAATATGATCACTCTAAACTTTCCTCTTATTAGGTGGTAAGATGCTTCAGAATTATTTTTACAACAGGAGGTAGTACATTATATCATGATACATTTTTATAACCCAAACTCATAATCTTTTTTTAAAAGACACTTTTTTGTTGATAATATAATTTTGAGCAAAATAACACCAGTATTTTGTTTACAGTTTTTTACACTTACTCTTCTAATTTTTCTTTTAATGTGATTATTTGTTACTGATAGTTAAACAGCAGCTCTTAAGTGTCAGCTAGAGGAGACTTTTGGTGTCAGGATGTATAAATTTCCCACCTAGACCCCCAATCAGCAGGAACATATGATGAAAGCCAACATCATTAGAGGAAAAAAAAAA
>SJYV01001090.1:3386-51509 GCA_006410875.1 Neotragus pygmaeus | reverse complement strand
GTCAAGGCTGTATATTGTCACCCTGCTTATTTAACTTCTATGCAGAGTACATCATGAGAAACGCTGGACCGGAAGAAACACAAGCTGGAATCAAGATTGCCGGGAGAAATATCAATAACCTCAGATATGCAGATGACACCACCCTTATGGCAGAAAGTGAAGAGGAACTCAAAAGCTTCTTGATGAAAGTGAAAGAGAAGAGTGAAAAAGTTGGCCTAAAGCTCAACATTCAGAAAACTAAGATCATGGTATCTGGTCCCATCATTTCATGGCAAATAGATGGGGAAACAGTGGAGACAGTGTCAGACTTTATTTTCTTGGCCTCCAAAATCACTGCAGATGGTGACTGTAGTCATGAAATTAAAAGATGTTTGCTCCTTGGAAGAAAAGTTATGACCAAAAAAGCAGAGAAATTACTTTACTAATAAAGGTCCATCTAGTCAAGGCTATGGTTTTTCCAGTAGTCACGTACGGATGTGAGACTATAAAGAAAGCTGAGCGCCAAAGAATTGATGCTTTTGAACTGTAGTGTTGGAGAAGACTCTTGAGAGTCCCTTGGACTGCAAAGAGATCAAACCAGTCCATCCTAAAGGAAATCAGTCCTGAATATTCATTAGAAGGACTGATGCTGAAGCTGAAACTCCAATACTTTGGCCACCTGATGCAAAGAAATGACTCATTGGAAAAGACTCTGATGCTGGGAAAGATTGAGGGCAGGAGAAGGGGATGAAAGAGGATGAGATGGTTGGATGGCATAACCAACTCAATGGACATGAGTTTGAGTTAACTCTGGGAGTTGGCAATGGACAAGGAGGCCTGGAGNAATGACTCATTGGAAAAGACTCTGATGCTGGGAAAGATTGAGGGCAGGAGAAGGGGATGAAAGAGGATGAGATGGTTGGATGGCATAATCAACTCAATGGACATGAGTTTGAGTTAACTCTGGGAGTTGGCAATGGACAAGGAGGCCTGGAGTGCTGCATTCCATGGGGTCACAAAAAGTCAGACATGACTGAGCGACTGAACTCTACTGAACTCTACTGAAATCATAACTCAGCCAAACCATTCATTAGTCATGAGTTATAAAGTAAAAAGTCGTCCTTAGTCCATGGATTTAAAATTTTTTTTAATTTGATAAATTTACTTGGAAGCCCATGATAGTAACATTTCTTACTTAGAACCTCAGCAAATTCAAAACATGGCGTCAACTGAAAAAACATACAACCTAAAAGTTGAGAATGTTTTATTCAGGGACATTACTGAGTACTATAGGCCAGGAGACAGCCTCTTACATAGCTCTGAGTACCTATTTCAAAGATGTTAGGTAAAACCAGGATATATAGTAGTTTTTGCTGAAACAAACAAACAAACAAACCTGTAGTCAAATATCAAAAGATGACTGCTAATCACAAAAAAAGCAGACATCTCAAGTTAAAGATTTTAGTGCTTTTCTACGTACGGGAAGTTGCAAGAGTCTGGACTCATTGAAATTATTTCTCTGATAGACATCTTTACTATATAGGGCCAGTACTCTGGTTTTTCTCCATTCTGAACTCCCCTCATGGCACCACACTGGTGTGGGTGGGGAGGGCTGGAAGCTGCAGTAGCTAATTTTTTTTTTTAAACTTTTGGCCACACCAAAAGCATGTGAGATCTTACTTCCCGGGTCAGGGATCAAACCCTCGCCCCCTGCAGTGGAAGCATGGAGTTTTAACCAGTAGAATGCTAAGGAAGTCTTTTTCTTACTTTTTTTTTTTTCTTTTTGTATCTTAATGGTTGGCAACATTCATGTTTACTGGAATGGCAGGCAACATTGTTTGTCCACATTGGTAATTACCAAATAGTAAGGGCTGGAGTTGAGGGAACTCAGGAGTAGATAAAACAGATGTTAAACATTCATATGTAATAGTCAAGAATTTCATTCAGAAGAAATATTTCAGAATATCACTCAGAGCTAAGACATCCTTACTTTGTCCACAATTCTAATAAGCTTTTCATTTGATTTTTCCCATTGTCAGTACATGAAAAGTGGCATGTCAGAAGTGTCCAGACACTAGGAGGAAGAAGAGTTCTTACAGCTGGCAGCCAATAAGCCAGCAAATCAACACGGTCACTTTGAATGTTAACTACTTTTCTGGCACTTTAGCAGATGTTAAGGGACAGAAAAGTAACATTATTGTCCTTGCTTTCCATAACTTATACTTGGCTTGAGGGAAGAAAGGAACCACACACAAGAAACAAACAGAAACAAACCACGGAGCACTGACCACAAACTCTCTAAAATTCAGAGAAGGGAGAAATCAGCAAGGAGGAAAGGCCAAATCGTTCTTTAAAAGCTTTAGAAAATAATTAGAGCTGCCCTTTGTCCCAAAGGCTGAAAGGACAGGGCTTCATGACATTGCACAGGAGGCAGTGATCAAGACCATCCCCAAGAAAAAGAAATGCAGAGAGGCAAAATGGTTGTCTGAGGAAGAAAAATAGAGAAGCTAAAAACAAAGGAAAGATATACTCATCTGAATGCAGAGTTCCAAAGAATAGCAAGGGGAGATAAGAAAGCCTTATTCAGTAATAAATGCAACAAAATAGAGGAAAACGATAGAATGGGAAAGACTAGAGATCTCCCTAAGAAAATTAGAGACACCAACAGAACATTTCATGCAAAGGTGGATACAATAAAGGACAGAGATGATATGGACCTAAGAGAAGCAGAAGATAGTAAGAAAAGGTGGCAAGAATACACAGAAGTTCTACACACAAAAGATCTTAATGATCCAGATAACCACGGTGGCGTGAACACTCACCTAGAGCCAGGTCATCCTGAAATGCAAAGTCAATGGGGGCGGGGGGAGGTTAGGAAGCATCACTACAAACAAAGCTAGTGGAGGTGATGGAATTCCAGCTGAGCTATTTCAAATCCTAAAAGAGGATGCCATGAAAGTTCTGCACTAAATATGCCAGCAAATTTGGGAAACTGAGCAATGACCACAGTACTGGACAATGTCAGTTTTCATTTCAATCCCAAAGAAAGGCAACGCCAAAGAATGCTCAAACTACTGCACAATTGCGCTCATCTTACACACTAGCAAAATAAGGCTCAAAAGAGGCTTCAACAGTACATGAACCTAGAGCTTCCAGATGTTCAAGCTGAATTTAGAAAAAGCAGAGGAACCAGAGATCAAATTTTCAACATCTGTTAGATTATATAAAAAGCAACAGAGTTCCAGAAAGACATCTACTTCTGCTTTATTGACTATGCCAAAGCCTTTGACTGTGTGGATCACAACAAACTGTGGAAAATTCTTAAAGAGCTGGGAATACCAGACCACCTTACCTGCCTCCTGAGAAACATGTATGCAGGTCAAGAAGCAATCGGACATGGAACAATGGATTGGTTCCAAACTGGGAAAGTAGTACATCACGGTTGTATATTGTCACCCTGCTTATTTAACCTATATGCAGAGTACGTCATGCAAAATGCCAGGCTGGATGAAGCACAAGCTGGAATCAAGACTGCCAGGAGAAACATCAATAACAGATATGCAGACGACACCACCCTTATGGCAGAAAGCAAAGAGGAACTGAAGAACCTTTTGATGAAAGTGAAAGAGGAGAGTGAAAAAGCTGGCTTAAAACTCAACATTCAAAAAATGAAGATCATGGCATCTGGTTCCATCACTTCGTGGCAAATAGATGGGGAAACACTGGGAACAGTGACAGATTTTATTTTCTTGGGTTCCCAAATCCCTGCAGATGGTGACGGTAGCTATGAAATTAAAAGATGCTTGCTCCTTGGAAGATAAGCTCTGACAAACCTAGAAAGCATATTAAGAAGCAGAGACATTACTTTGCCAACAAAGGTCCATCAAGTCAAAGCTATGGTTTTTCCAGTAGCCATGAATGGATGTGAGAGTTGGACTATAAAGAAAGTTGAATGCCAAAGAATTGATGCTTTTCAACTGTGGTATTGGGGAAGACTCTTGAGAGTCCCTTGGACTGCAAGGAGATCAAACCAGTCAATCCTAAAGGGAATGAATATTCATTGGAAGGACTGATGTTGAACCTGAAGTTCCAATATTTTGGCCACCTGATGCAAAGAACTGACTCATTTGAACATTTCCCACGTGATGCTGGGAAAGATTGAAGGCAGGAGGAGAAAGGGACAACAGAGGATGAGCTGGTTGGATGGCACCACCAACTCAATGGACATGAATCTGAGTAAGGTCTGGGAGTTGGTGATGGACAGGGAAGCCTGGCATGCTGCAGTCCATGGGGTCACAAAGAGTCAGACACAATTGAGCAACTTGTCATAAAACCAAAAACAAAATGTCTGAAAATTGATGCCTTGAAATCATTGTGGGAGATATTTAAAACATGTTTAGTAAAAAAAAAAAAAAAAAAAGGGGGTCTTACTCCAAAGAGAAGATGAATGGAGAGTTTTAGCAAGCTTCAATATCTAAAACAAACAAAAAAATTTTTTTTTTGCATATGCCTGGACAACTGAGTAAGAAGAATCAACTTTCAGTATAGAAGGAAAGAGTGAGATAAAGTATTGGAATGTATGAGTGAGCGAGTGAGTGAATGAAGTCACTCAGTTGTGTCCAACTCTTTGCAACCCCATGGACTGTAGCTTACCAGGCTGCTCCCTCCATGGGATTCTCCAGGCAAGAGTACTGGAGTATACTTCAACACAATTATGTTTTTTTTTTTTTTAAGTCTTCCTTTTGTATGCTGCCCTTTAAATGGTTTCAGTGAAACAGTGTGGAGGCAGAGTTGTAATTGTTCAGTTGATCAGTCTTGTCTGTCTCTTTGTGACCCCATTGAATGCAGCATGCCAGGTTCCCTGTCCTTCACCCTCTCCTGGAGCTTGCTCAAACTCATGTCCATTGAGTTGGTGATACCATCCAACAATCTCATCCTCTGTCATCCTCTTCTCCGCCTGCCTTCAATCTTTCCCAGCATCAGGGTCTTTCCTAATGAGTTGGCTCTTGGCATCAGGTGGTCAAAGTATTGGAGCTTCAGATTCAGCATCAGTCCTTCCAATGAATAGTCAGGACTGGTTTCCTTTAGGATTAACTGGGTTGATCTCTTTGCAGAGTAATGGGTTCAGTGACCCCTTCCCTTCAGTAGTCTTGGGTTGCTTGACCTACGTATGATCAGCTCCCCTGCCCTGCCCTGCCTTGCCCCACCAGCTGGGACAATCCATGGAGAACTCACACCATCCCAGCAGAAGTGCTCTCTTTCAAGAAACTTTAAAGATAATATTATCTGTAAGCAGGATTCTGAACAAGAACCTCATAAACTACTCTCCTCATGACCCAAGTTGGGAAAGAGGGCCAAGTCTGTCTATTAGCATCAGTGGAAAATAGTGATAATAAAGACTGTAGGCCGAAGGTTCTGAAGGAGAACAAATATATACACATCAAGTTTGCTGTCTGACTCTTTGGAGATAGATCAGTTCAGTTCAGTTCATTTCAGTTGCTCAGTCATGTCCGACTCGTTGCGACCCCATAAATTGCAGCATGCCAGGCCTCCCTGACCATCATCAACTCCTGGAGTTCACTCAACCTCACGTCCATTGAGTCGGTAATGCCATCCAGCTATCTCATCCTCTGTCGTCCCCTTCTCCTGCCCCGAATCCCTCCCAGCATCAGAGTCTTTTCCAATGAGTCAACTCTTCACATGAGGTGGCCAAAGTATGGGAGTTTCAGCTTTAGCATCAGTCCTTCCAAAGAACACCCTGGACTACCTCCTTTAGAATGGACTATAGAATGGAGACAGATACTGGCTTGGAATTTGAGGGTCACCTATTAACACTTTGACTTTCTCTTCAAGATAACCTGCAAATCTCTCTCTTACCAACAAGAAAAGCAATACACTTCTAAGAAAAGCATTTAGTTTTAAGAATTAAATGAGATTATTTTAAATGTTTATGGTATAAATGAGCATATGTGAAAAGTAATGGAAGTGAAAGTTTTTTCTCACTCTTTGCGACTCCATGGACTGTAACCTGCTAGGTTTCTCTGTCTACAGAATTCTCTAGGTAAGAAAACTGGAATGGGTTGCCATTCCTTTTTCCAGGGATTTTCCTCATGCAGGATCAAACCCAGGTCTCTCACATTACAGGCAGATTCTTTACTGTCTGAGCCACCAGAGAAGCCCAAATGAGGATAAACACACATACACACACAGAGACACATATAATGGTGTGGTATTATATACGTGTATAATGATGTGATTTGAGAGGCACCAAGATAATACAAACCTCTCTCCCACCAACAAGAAAAGTGATGCAGTACAGTGGAGAGGATAATGGTTGTCTCTCCTCCAAGTGAAACACAGGCAATAAAAACAAAGTTCTAGGAATTCCCTGGCTGGCCAGTGGTTACTGCTCTGTGGGTCCACTCTTGGGGGCACCAGTTCAATTTCCCTGGTGGGGGAATGAAGATCCTGCATGCCTTGCAGCATGGCCAAAATATAATAATAATAAGCTTTTTAAAAATTTTAAATAAAAACAATAAAGTTCCTACCAGCTAGGCATAACTAATGATATATGTTCTAAGTAAGTGGCTATGTGCAGATTTGTCCTAGATCAAAGACCACAGAGAATAGTTTTCAAAAATGGAATGAATTATATTCTCATTTTTTTGAATGCCATTCAGAATGGAACAACTACAAATGTGACTTACTTTTAAATTTAATTTGTGTATCCTTCAGTCTAGATTCTAGACAAACAATAAAGCTGTAGATCAAGCCCAGATTTGTGGCATTTGAGAATTTCTATGGTGCAAAGGCTTCCACCATGGCCAGTTTCAAGCTTCGAACTTAACATTACAGAAAAACAGAGTT
Source organism: Neotragus pygmaeus (assembly GCA_006410875.1). Classification (NCBI taxonomy): domain Eukaryota; kingdom Metazoa; phylum Chordata; class Mammalia; order Artiodactyla; family Bovidae; genus Neotragus; species Neotragus pygmaeus. The sequence goes on along the minus strand of SJYV01001090.1, from coordinate 44,663 downwards.
GGAAAGGGATGAGCAATAGCACACCATTCTACAGTGTTTCCACCAGACACATACAATAGATATAAGGAATGTCAAGATCAGAGATAATAGCAAAGAGCAGTAAAATTATCAGGAAGTAATGAGTTTTACGAATTTACTACCTTTGTGTTTAATTCAATTTTTTCACAAGTTTATATAATTTAATTTTTAACAATGGTTGAGAACCAGTACAGCCCCAATTTAGCACAACCCAGTTTCCACTCATTCCTGAGATCTAGCTATATTTCTGTACTTCCCTGGTAGCTCAGATGGTAAAGAATTGGCCTGCAATGCAGGAGACCTGGGTTTGATCCCAGGGTTGGGAAGATCCCCTGGAGAAGGAAATGGCAACCAACTCCAGCATTCTTGCCTAGAGAATCCCATGGACAGAGGATCCTGGCGGGCTACAGTCCATGGGGTTGCAGAGTCAGACAGGACTGAGCAACTTTCACATGAGCTATATTTCCCCTGTGATTTCAGGAGCTGGTAAATGCCCTTACCTGTTCAATCTATTCTGATCATGTTGTTTTCCTGTCACCTGCAACCAAAAGAATGGAGGCATATTGAAGAGATCCTTGCTAGCTAGAGTGGATGGGGACTGCTTTAAGAGGCTACTACCTCTGAAGACCAATATTCCAGTCTACCTCTATCTACTGCTTTTTCTTTATTTTTTAAACTGGGCTTTCTACCTTGTTAAATACAATCTTCAGCTATGAATAATCTGGCCATGCCATGCAATGGCCCCTTTAAATGTCTGCCCCAGATGCAGACTGTTTAATCAGCTGAGCAGAGCCTGCAGACCCCACAGGAGCTTGGGAGGATGTTCACAGCTCACAACCGCTCCTGCCCTTCCCAGGAGCCCCAGCATCACTTTGTGAAACCACTCAGGGTGGAGCCCAGTCTTCTCCCTGGAGAGGAAGTGGCTGCCGGAATGCCAGATGTGCCATTCCCACAGCAGCTGGTGGAGGGTCCATCTCTCCCAGGGTGAAGAGCCGCCTCTGCAGAGACCAAGCCCCGGAAGTTCGCGAAGTTTCCACAGGCTGAAGAGAACCCAAGCACGCAGGGCCCCAGGCAACACAGGATGAGAAATAGAACATTATTCAGCATTGATGCTCCCACCCACCTCCTTTGTTTCCTTCCTCCAGTGTTTGGAAAACCTGTTTAAAGAGTTATTCCAAGTGTTCTTTTTTTTTTTTTTTTCCAAGCCTCTAATCTGTCTTCAAAAATAGCCTCAAAGAGGAAACAAAGACTGTTTGCTAGCAGTCACCAAGGGTGGAAATGGCCAGGAAAAGTCTTTCCAGTACACCTAGGAAAGAAAGCCACAAATTAGAGCTGGGAGGGTTGGACAGACTCCAGCCAGGTCCATCGGTTAGCAGGGCTCTATGTGATCTGCTGTTTTTAAAATAAAGAGCAGCTGAAGTCCACGTCGCTCTGTGAAACCTGGGGGAGGGAAGATGAGGCCAGAGGGGAAACAGGAGAGCAAGGGCGGAGATGTTATGGATGATGGAAAGTGGAGAGAGGGCTGGATGGGAGAATCGGTAGGGAGATCAAGGGTGCAATCTTGTGTAATGTACATTTTCTCAGGGGGGTTGAGCCGAGCCCTTCAGCTGTGCATCCGAAGTTTATTAAAAACCTGAAATTTCCCGTAATTGGACCTCATTAATAAATTCCTCAGGGTTCCAGGAGGCTCTGAAGAGGTAGAACAAGGGTCTGGACAGACGAGAGCAACAGGAGGTTGTAAGATCCCAGGCTGTGGAGTTAATTCCATTTAATCAGCTTGGAGAAAGTCTGCATTCACAACAACCCCCAGGACGCGCGCTGAGCCCTCCACCCTCTTCAGCAAGGCAAGAGTTTTCTCTCATTCACTTCTCCCAACTTTTTAACCCCCCTATTTCCAGCCTGGGTAACTAACTGCCTCACAGATTCTACAAGCCAACTGTTAGGGACTAATGCCTCTCTTCTGTTAGAACTCTCAGTGTTTCTACAGTAGGTGTGATTCCAGCAACCGAGCCCATAAGACTGTCGCCTCACAGCCTTCTCTGTTTATTTCCAATCCTCCACTGCTCACCATTGCCTTGCTCTGCCACACTCTGCTCCTCCCCTCCCATCTTTATTCCCATCTCTATTCTCAGTTGTTAGCTTGACCCCAAATTTACATGTAATCCCAAACCTTGAATTGAATACACTAGCACTGGCGTGTTGCCATAACAAAACTTCAATGGTTAGTAAACAGCAAGATGGCTTGGCTTGTAATAAACCTTCTCTTTTTCCTCTGGTAGAAAAGAGCCTCAGATGCAAAATGTCCAAGAGTCAGATACCTGGGGGGAAAAAGAACGGTGATGCCAAAGCTGGAAAATCAACTTCTGAATAGCAAAGGACAGAGGTCAAATGCAGGAATTTTGCCAGGGCTCCAAATAGTTCATTCTCATAGCATTCACATCTTGCAAATTGTCCTTCCTCTTCTTTGCATTTCAGTGAGAAATGTTATCTAATAAAACCTGATGTAAGAGGCATAGAAATATCAACCTCCACTACCAAGGATCGTCAGTTTCCATCCCCAAGGATACCAAGGCATCAGCAGAGTCGTCTTCTGGTAAGAGTCTTCTTCCTGCTTCATAGCTGGTACCTTCTTGCTGTGTTCTCACATGGTGGAAGGGGCTGAAGTCTCTCTTGTGTAAGAGCATTAATATAAGGACTCTTCCCTCATGACTTAAGTACCTCCCAATCACCGGTGGGGTTAGGATTTCGACACGTAATTAGGGGTAGGGACATAAATATTCACTGGGACTGGGGGCAAGGAAAGAGAAAGGCTTTTATTTATTTTTGTCTAAAAATTCTGTTTGTCTTAGTTTTTAAAACATTTATTTTTAAATCAATAAATAAACAAACTGAACTCGGGCGATACCTCCTGTGCTGGTTGCTAACAGTTTCCTGATGCCCAAGATCTCCCCTAAACAAACACAAGGTCCACTTGTTGTTATTGTTCAGTCGCTAAATTGTGTCCAACTATTTGTGACCCCATGGACTTCAGCACACCTGGCTTCCCTGTCCTTCACTATCTCCCAGAGTTTGCTCAAACTCATGTCCGTTGAATTGGTGATGCTATCTAACCATCTCATCCTCTGCTGCTGTCTTCTTTTGCCTTCAGTCTTTCCAAGCATCAGGGTGTTTTCCAAGGAGTTGGCTCTTTGCATCAGGTGGCCAAAGTATTGGAGCTTCAGCTTCGGCATCAGTCCTTCCAATGAATATTCAGAGTTGATTTCCTCTGGGAATGACTGGTTTGATCTACATGTAGTCCAAAGGACTCTCAAGAGTCTTCTCTAGCACAGTTTGAAAGCATGTTTTTTGGTGCTCAGCCTCTTTATGGAGGAGGGCAATGGCAAACTACTGCAGTATTCTTGCCGTGAGAATCCCATGAACATGAACAATATGAAAAGGTTCACCCAGCCAGTCCCAACTGGCCAGTCCTTCAAACTGAGCAAAACCTTCCATACAGAGATATATCAGTCCATATCAGTATAGAAAAAACTCCGCATCAGAATAGTTGTAAAAAGACAAAAATTCAAACTTCTGATGGTCCCTTTCCCAATGACTCACTCAGAAACAGTTGAAAAACGCTTGGTTGCCAGGCAACAAAGTGGGATTTTGGGAGTAAGCAGCCACTAGCTCCACCTGCTTCCTTGAAGCAGGGGCTAGTCTGGGTGGGGCCAGGAGCAGGGCAGCATGGAGGTTGGTGGGCCCAGGGGCCTCTCTCTTGCCTGTACCACTGTGGGGAAGAGATGAGGAGGCTGAGAATCCTGCTCCAGGATAGGATTCCAACTATACGATGTTTTGGAAAGGCACAACTGTGGAGAAAGTAAAAAGATCAGTGGTTGCAAAGGGTTGGGAGTGGGGATAGGGAGAAAAAGGTGGAGCACAGAGGATTTTTAGGGCAGTGAGAATACTCTGCATGACCCTGTAATGGTGCATACATGTCCTTATACATTTGTATAAACCTTAGAATGTACACCACCGGGAATGAATTTAAACTATGGACTGTGGGTGACTAGGATGTTTCGATGGAGGTTCATTTGTTGTAACAAATGTACCACTCTGGTGGGAGATGTTGCTAATGCAGGAGACTTTGAAGGTGTGTGGGGGCGGGCAGGGAATAAATAAGAAATCTCTGCACCTTCATCTCAAAAAATAAGCAAAAGTATTTTATGAGACAGCAAATAATGCTTCACATATGCTTCCCAGGTGGCATAGTGTTAAATTATCTGCCTCCCAGTGAAGGAGACACAAGAGACAAAGGTTCAATCCCTAGGTTGGGAAGATCTCCTGGAATAGGAAATGGCAACCCACTCCGGTATTCTTGCCTGGAAAATTCCATGGACAGAGGAGCCCAGAGGGTTACAATCCATAGGTTCACAAAAAGTCAGACACAACGGAACATGCACCCTTTTTGACCTTTTTGATGCTTGTTGGATGCTAACGAAAAGCAAATCCTGCCATAAACATTGCTACTGCATCCCCCGGGAGGAAGAATAGCGCTGTGTGCTCATCTCTAACCTGCTTCTTGCGGCCAGGGACACTTCACCCTCAGGGCTTGACCAGCTTCCACCTGGAATTTCACTCTTAGATATTTGGTGATGAAGGTGGGGGTGCTTTCCTTTTTATTAACTCCACATATATTTATAACTTAGATTTTTATAAGAATACTTTCCTGCATTGCTTCTTTTAAAATAAAATACTAGTCTTTCAATTCATCCAAACAGCACTGAAATATATACATTTCCATATGTAAAATGGATAGCTAATGGGAAAGTTGCTGTATATATAACACAGAGAGCTCAACCTGGTTCTCTGTGACAACCTAGAGGGGNGCAAATCATTTATCTTATCATGGACTTTTCCCCCAGAACATATATATATTTTAAAAACCCTCTTTCAATTCAATAATAAAATGATAAATAACCCAATTTTTAAAAGAGCAATGGGTCTGAATACAGATCTTTTTCCAAGAAAGATATATGAATGGCCAATAAGAACATGAAAAGACATACATCATTAACCCTCTTGGAAATATAAATCAAAACCAAAATTAGAGGCTATTCCACGTCCACTAGCTTGGCTAATATAAAAAAGACAGTCTCAAGGGTTAGCAAGGCTATGAAAAGAGAAATGCTCATAAAGTTCTAATTACGATTAAAATGGTCCAGTTGCTCTAGAAAACAGCTTGGTAATTCCTGAAAATGTGAAACCTACTTTGTAATCTGGCATTCCCACCCCTTGGCATACAATCAAGAGAAATAAAACTATACATCCCACATAAACACTTGTACATGAATGTTTGTACTTGGTTTATTCAAAATAGCCCATAAATAGAAACAGCTGAAATTAACTGATAAATGGAAGAATAAAATGTGGCATATTCATGCAATGAAATACATTTGACAATACAAAAGNTAAATAGAACTTTGCAGTATTATATTAGTTAAGCCTCTGACTTCAATTATAAACCAGATGTCTGCTCAAGCCTTTCTGCTCTCCTAGACTTATTAACCTTGGCTTAAACCTGCCTTCTGAGGCTTGAAATAGGTCCATCCCTTCCCCACAATTGTCCTGCCTCCATCCCTCATTCTCCTCTTTGCCTGGACCCCACGACCTCCCTGTGCAATGTCTCAATGGAACACCACACCAGGATATTCTCAGACCCCACCGTCTTCTCTGGTCTCATGATAAACCCAGGCATTTCACAAGGTTAGTAACTCTCTCGGGCACAATGAGGAGGCATAGCTGGTCTCTCCACCATTTTCAGCCCCTGAGGCAGCGGAATCCACATTCTCTCACTGTCTGCCTTTCTCAGCTCTCTTAGGAACTCTGATGAACCCATTTCTTCCCATTTGAACAGAAACTAACTCCACCTAGCTTAAACCAGATGTATGTCATGACGGTACTGGGGGTCTCAGGAAATTTAGACAGACTGTAAGAGGAACTGGGAAGTCTGGGGAGGACCATCTCTGTGTCTCCTCTCTGCTTATATATCTGCATTCTTCTCTCTCTACTGCCCATTTCCTTTGCTTCTTCACCACATGAGGGGATGCGGCTGCACCTTAGTATACCAAGTGTCCAGCTACATAGACAAATTGGCTACCTCAGAATCCCAGTCCCAAATTCCTGGGAAAGAGTGTCAGTTAGTCCCTTGTCTATCACCAGCCAGAAGAAAGAGGGTCTTATAGCAGCAGGTCATGTGAAAGGGGAATTGTTCACAGCTAGGCCCCTTGGGTGTGTATGTATCACAGTCTTATAGAATAGACAAGTAATATTCTTTTTCTTTTTTGACAAAGAATATTCTTTCTAGGATTTGAGATTTGATTATGTTTTCAAGAAAGCCATTTTTTCTATTTTTACTGAAGTGGAAAAAACCACAGACTTTGAGATGAGATGCATTTTCTTTTGAGTCTTTGCTTAGTTACTTAATAACTGGACAATGTTGAGACAATCACTTAACCTGTCTGGTCCTCAATGCCCTTGATTATGACACGCATTCAAAGGGTGATTGTGAATGGGGGATGATACTACTTTTCTGAAGCACCCACTTCACTGTGGGTTCTCAGTAAAGGTTGATTCTCTTCTTTTATTTAGGCTCTTAATAGTGAGAGTAATCCTCGTATAATGTCATCTGTCCATGTCATTCCCTTGCTTAAAGCCTTCCTGGGGCCTCCCATACCTTCAGAATAAAGTCCTAGCTCCTCAAGATAATACAAAAAGCCCTGAGAGATCTGCAGTCCACACTATTCACTCCCCATCACACCTATGCCAACTACACTTGCAGTTCCCAGCCCTCATCCTGCTCTCTATCCTTCCTGGTTCTTCTTCCCACCCAAATCTGCAACTGGGTCTGCCTAATGTCTACTCCTTCTTGGGGACTTTTCCCGGGAAAGTCTTCCTTGGCTATCACTCCCACCCACAAGACTATACTAAGAATCCCTCCCAAATGCTACTAATCAGGAACTTTCCTCAGTTTCCCTGGGAACCAGCCTCCCCAACTTAAAAGTTCTAGCGATTTTGCATTGCAAGATAGCCCAGTCCACTGCTAATTTCCAGAAGGTTCCACCACTCTCATCCCAGCTGACAACAGAGCTAAAAATGACTCCCCAGGACTTCCACCCAGTAGTCTTAGCATTTACCCTGGTGGTGGTTCTTCAGTCATGCAATCATGTCAGACTCTTTGCAACCCCATGAACTGCAGCACGCCGGGCATTTCTGTCCTTCACCATCTCCCAGAGCTTGCTCAAGTTCATGTCCATTGAGTTGGTGATGCCATCCAATCATTTCATCCTCTGTTGCCCCCTTCTTCTCCTGCTCTCAATCTTTCCCATCATCAGGGTCCCTTCCAATGAGTTGGCTCTTTGCATCAGGTGGCCAAAGTTTTGGAGCTTCAGGTTCAGCATCAGTCCTCTCAATGAATATTCAAGGTTGAATTCCTTTAGGATGGACCAGTTTGATCTCTTTACTGTCCAAGGGACTATCAAGAGTCTTCTCCAGGACCACAGTTCAAAAGTACCAATTCTTTCTGAACACAGCCTTCTTTATGGTCCAACTCTCACATCTATCTACTGGAAAAACCACAGCTTTGACTATACTAACCTTTGTTGGCAAAGTGATGTCTCTGCTTTTTTAACATACTGACTAGGTTTATCATACCTTTTCTTCCAAGGAACAAGTGTCTTTTAACCTGGAACAACCCACAAATTACTGGAAGCTTGAGTCAGTTACCCTCTCCCTCACTTTCCCAAATCTATCTCTCCATCCCTTTACTGGACCTCAGGAAATACTGTTCAGAGAACATTCATCATCCCATTCATACTCTAGCTTGTCCCTATTCTCCTCAAAACCTGGTGCTCAAGCCACCACCTCCCTATTACAGATCCTACAAACCTACTCAGCTTCAGACTGAGTCACTCTGGTGAGCAATCTACCTATGTCCTGTGGAGCTTCTGGTCAATCACACTCCCTCCAAACCCTTATCATATAACCTGCTGTCATGCCAAGTCCCGTCTCTCCCCACCCCGGGACTTAACAAGTGACTGAAGTTACACAACAAGCCAAGGGCCAAGACCAGAAGTCATTCCAAGATTTATGATCTCTAATCTATCAAGGTTGAGCAGTTTGTCTCTCCACAGTTCTCTGAACTGATAGCCTCCCATATGTTGATATAACAGTTTAAGTGTGACTGATGTTTAGGGTCTACTCCGTGTCAGGTTCTGGGCTAAGCAATATTTTCTAATTTAACCTTACTACAAGGACTTTATAGATGAGGAAACTGAAGTTTAGAGAGATTAAGAAATGTAATCAACAGCCCAATAGAATGGTGGGTTAGCTTAAAGAGCAAAGCAAAGTCTCAGAGCATACCAAATATGGCAGCTTTGGATTCCCGTATTTCTCCCCTATAATTCAGTTCAGTTTAGTTCAGTCACTGAAGTCGTGTCCGACTCTTTGTGACCCCATGAATCGCAGCATGCCAGGCCTCCCTGTCCATCACCAACTCCTGGAGTTCACTCAGACTCACGTCCATCGAGTCAGTGATGCCATCCAGCCATCTCATCTGTCGTCCCCTTCTCCCCCTGCCCCCAATCCCTTTTAGGAGTTTCCTAATTTTAAGCCATTAGTATACAAGCTTGACTTCATTTAAACACAGGAGAGAGAGAGAATTCATGCCAGTCAAATAAAGTCTGAGAGTCCAGAGAAACAGCCCAGCCCTCAGCTATTCATCTTCTCAAGTGTTCAGGTGCCTTCTTAGAAGATGTAGAGAAGACACACAGCTTTTGCTTCACTCATCNTTGGCTCTTTGCATCAGGTGGCCAAAGTTTTGGAGCTTCAGGTTCAGCATCAGTCCTCTCAATGAATATTCAAGGTTGAATTCCTTTAGGATGGACCAGTTTGATCTCTTTACTGTCCAAGGGACTATCAAGAGTCTTCTCCAGGACCACAGTTCAAAAGTACCAATTCTTTCTGAACACAGCCTTCTTTATGGTCCAACTCTCACTTCTATCTACTGGAAAAACCACAGCTTTGACTATACTAACCTTTGTTGGCAAAGTGATGTCTCTGCTTTTTTAACATACTGACTAGGTTTATCATACCTTTTCTTCCAAGGAACAAGTGTCTTTTAACCTGGAACAACCCACAAATTACTGGAAGCTTGAGTCAGTTACCCTCTCCCTCACTTTCCCAAATCTATCTCTCCATCCCTTTACTGGACCTCAGGAAATACTGTTCAGAGAACATTCATCATCCCATTCATACTCTAGCTTGTCCCTATTCTCCTCAAAACCTGGTGCTCAAGCCACCACCTCCCTATTACAGATCCTACAAACCTACTCAGCTTCAGACTGAGTCACTCTGGTGAGCAATCTACCTATGTCCTGTGGAGCTTCTGGTCAATCACACTCCCTCCAAACCCTTATCATATAACCTGCTGTCATGCCAAGTCCCGTCTCTCCCCACCCCGGGACTTAACAAGTGACTGAAGTTACACAACAAGCCAAGGGCCAAGACCAGAAGTCATTCCAAGATTTATGATCTCTAATCTATCAAGGTTGAGCAGTTTGTCTCTCCACAGTTCTCTGAACTGATAGCCTCCCATATGTTGATATAACAGTTTAAGTGTGACTGATGTTTAGGGTCTACTCCATGTCAGGTTCTGGGCTAAGCAATATTTTCTAATTTAACCTTACTACAAGGACTTTATAGATGAGGAAACTGAAGTTTAGAGAGATTAAGAAATGTAATCAACAGCCCAATAGAATGGTGGGTTAGCTTAAAGAGCAAAGCAAAGTCTCAGAGCATACCAAATATGGCAGCTTTGGATTCCCGTATTTCTCCCCTATAATTCAGTTCAGTTTAGTTCAGTCACTGAAGTCGTGTCCGACTCTTTGTGACCCCATGAATCGCAGCATGCCAGGCCTCCCTGTCCATCACCAACTCCTGGAGTTCACTCAGACTCACGTCCATCGAGTCAGTGATGCCATCCAGCCATCTCATCTGTCGTCCCCTTCTCCCCCTGCCCCCAATCCCTTTTAGGAGTTTCCTAATTTTAAGCCATTAGTATACAAGCTTGACTTCATTTAAACACAGGAGAGAGAGAGAATTCATGCCAGTCAAATAAAGTCTGAGAGTCCAGAGAAACAGCCCAGCCCTCAGCTATTCATCTTCTCAAGTGTTCAGGTGCCTTCTTAGAAGATGTAGAGAAGACACACAGCTTTTGCTTCACTCATCGACTCCTTTTGTTAACCTGAATGTGATGTAAGAACAGGTTTTGCAACCTTGAAAAGCTTCTACAGACAGTTCCTGTCTGTCTTATACAACTGCATCTCTGATTAACTTGATTATTCCCAGTCAATCTGATGTCTGGACTACAAATTATTGTAAACTCTTTGCTTGTTTACTTAACACAATTCCAAAATTTCCCTATATTCCATTTTTGAAAGGCAATAGTTACTTATGTTATAGCTAAACCATGAAATGAGAAACTTGTGTTGGTTGTGTTGCTTCCCATGTAAAGAAGAGTTCATAAACCTTGTGGCCTTCTGATGGCACTGACCAGCTTGACTGGCAGGTAGAGAAGTTGTCAATCATATCACTATCCTTGTAATCACTGTAAGATGAATAGGTATCTGTCCACCAAACCTTTTACCCACTTCTGGAACTCAGGGCGACCAGAGGCTATTAGCCAACATGCTGGGCAAAAGCTTCCAATGGAAATTTCTGCTGGTTGAACACGAGCTTGTTCTGAAGCGGGATCAGACATCTGACTGCTCAATGTGTGGCTTCCCAGAAGATTCAGAAACATGCTTGATGTGGGTACGGGATGGGGACAGGGGAATTCTTGCGGTCTACAGGGCAGAGAAGTGCTCCAAACACAACATTAGGGTTTGGCAAAACCCAGGAACATCATGCCAAGACCTTTTCCCTTCACTTTTAACCCCATATGCATTTCAAAGGGAACTTAATCCTCATTTCAGGAGCAAGTACATATTAGTCATCAGTGTATAGTGATATTAGCAGTAAGGACTCATTTTAAAATGCCCCACTCTTTTTTTCTTTTCCTATCCAATTTCTCCTTATCCCTCAGAATCCAGTCTCTCCATATTAAGATTTCTCCATCGAATCTTCCCTGGAGGAGGACACAACAAACCACTCCAGTGCTCTTGCCTGGAAAAATCCAAGGTTGGGAGCCTGGCAGGCTGTAGTCCAAAGGGTTGCACAGAGTTGGACACAACTGAAGCAACTTAGCATGCATCGAATCTTCCATGGACACTATAGACAAGAGTAACCATTAGTCTATGACAATATAACACTCATTACTGAAAAGATGGCTCTTGATCATATACAGCCTTATGGCATCTTTTGAATTATTTAACTATATGTATATGCGTCCACATTCACCTCATAACTTTCAATGCACTTAGTCAAAAACTGAGAACCTGCTCCTGCCAGACCTGTGCTTGCTGTTAAGGATGCAGAGGAGCTTAAGAAAAGTGGATCTTGGCCCTTCCCTACCTCACCATGAGGAATCACATCAGTCAGAGTCCAGAGAAGGGAACACATTCATAATGTTATTTTCAACTGAAAAGGATTAGTGAAGGGAATGGAGTGCTTACAAAACTGTTGGGAGGACTGACAAGGAAGTCAAGGAACCATCACTGGACCATTTATCTCAACGGTATACAGTTTTAACTCTGATCTTGAAAACAGGGACATGCTGTTACTACTGACACTGCTGTCTCTTCACAACTAACTCGAAGCTGGAGACCAGAATTGGGATGCCATGTGTACCCACCACAACCAACTCTAACATCTCTATGGCCTTGCTCACCAGCAAGAGAAATTTACATTTATTTTCTGAATTTTGGAAAGGAAGGAAGGAGGGGATGAGGACGGCTAAAGACTTCTGTGCTCTACACAGCACAATCAGGCATGTGCTAAACACAGATGACTGAAAACTGCCTTCTCTTTCTTGCACCTGGTAGATTGTTTTTAAATTTATTTATTTTTATTGAAGGATAATTGCTTTACATAATTTTATTGTTTTCTGTCAAACCTTAACATGAATCAGCCATAGGTATACATATATCCCCTCCCTTTTGAACCTGTCCCATCTCCCACCCCATCCCACCCCTTTAGGTTGATACAGAGCCCCTGTTTGAGTTTCCTGAGCCATACAGCAAACTCCCGTTGGCTATGTATTTCACATATGGTAATGTAAGTTTCCATGTTCCTCCTTCCATACATCTCGCCCTCTCCTCCCCTCTCCCCATGTCCATAAGTCTATTCTTATGTCTGTTTCTCCATTGCTGCCCTGCAAGTAAATTCTTCACCACCATTTTTCTAGATTCTGTACATATGCATTAGAAAAGATATTTATCTTTCTCTTTCTGACTGACTTCACTCTGTATAATAGGTTCTAGGTTCATCCACCTCATCAGAACTGACTCACGTGTGGTCCTTTTTATGGCTGAGAAATACTCCATTGAGCATTCTTTGGCATTGCCTTTCTTTGGGATTGGAATGAAAACTGACCTTTTCCAGTCCTGTGGCCNCGTCTCCTCACCTGGGATCCACCTCTCGGCCCAGTTTCCTGTATTTAATGAACACAGTGGCAAACATAAGAATTGACCCACATGCTGTGGGCCTCCATAGAATCAGGGCAGGCATTGGAGAAATGAAGAAAAAAATATCATTTAAAGTGTTTTTGAAATTGGATCGCTCCTTTTCTTTTCCCCCCAGCAGGCCCGTGCAGCAGGCACTTGTGATTTTCTAGTTGGAACTAGGTTGAGGGGAGGAGGAGAGACATATGAAGTGTTTTTTAGGTCTTTGTGTTTTATTAACCTGTAAGTGGGTTAATTTCACTGCACTTCCAATTCTAATTTATCCACATCTCTAGGACTAATGGAAGCTGGAGTCAATGAGTGCTCAGTTCAGATGGGGCCAGAGGTTGTGTGGAAGGAAAGAACTATAGGAATTTTATGTCAGCACTAGACACAGGTTTGAAAAGAGTTCTGAATGACCATCAGAGTTCTGTAGAGATTGCAAAGTGGTTTGTTCTGTAAAGAGTTGGCCCAGTGAGGTCTCAGCACTCCAAGGAAGAAGAATGACATCAGCCTGTGGGTAATTCTCATCCCTCTGATGAGCTTACTTGGGGGGGGGTGGCTGTGAAGACATCTCTCCACTGAGGTTGATGGGGTGCTGGCTACTTTTCCTCTGCAGCCTCAGCAGGATCTGCTTTTGTACCACCAGCCATAGAGGAAGAGACCGTTTCTTGTCCACTACCAACCAGACCCAATCTCAATGAGCCAACAGAAAAAAAGAACATGCAGAGGAGAGATCCCAACAGCTAGAGAGAGAAGGATAAGTCAAACCAATGGAACAGAATCTTAGTAAAAGGATCAGCTGGATGAAATCAGCAGAGATATAATAAGGAACCTAAAAAGATTTAAGTGCAATACAAAAGGAATATCTAATGGGAAAAAAATCCTCATTAATCAATTCAGTAGGTGTAACTGAAAGAGTTAATGGTTACTACAGTAAGTCCTCTACATACAAACTTTCAAGTTGTGAGCTTTCAAAGTTGCAAACATACATTTGCATGTCCAGTCTGTAGGTCAGTTCATGTGTTTGGCATACATTGTCACGTGCAGGCAACCTCTACAAGTGGTTATGCTTTTGTGCACTTTACTGTATATACTGTATACAGTACAGTAGTACAGTATGTTTATTTCAAGTGTAGGATGTCTGGAAACAAGTGTGAAAACAATGGTGATGTAGCTGGAGCTGCTAAAAAGAACCAAGCAATAATGATGGAAACAAAATAAAAAATAATTGAGAGAGCAGAGTGAGGCAAAAAGATGGTAGTGCTCATTCTTATAACACAAATCATTCAACCATCAGCAAGATTCTAAAAAGCAGGGACAAGATCATGGAACATGTAAAGTCTGCTCTGCCAGTGATACCAAAGAAGCATGGAAAAGTGATGGAGGAGATGGAGAAGCTTCTCAGTGTGTGGATGTAGGATTAGCTTCAGTGTCAAGTCCCACTCAGGTTAATGCTGATTCGAGAGAAAGGTAAAAGCCTTTATGAAGACTTGAAGAAGAAACATGGCAAAGAATCAGAGGGCATATCTTTTAATGCTAACCATGGCTGGTTTCATTGCTTCAGGGCTAGAGCCAACCGTTACAACATAAAAGTTAAGTAGTGGGACAGCAAGTGCAGTTACAGTAGCTGCCTGGGAATTTTTTGTAATGCTTTGAGAAATTATTGATGAAAGCAAATATTATCTGAGCAAGTTTTTAATATGGATGGAACTAGGTTCAGGAAGCAAGTGGAAAAGCAATGGTGATGTAGCTGGAACTGCTAAGAAGGACTGGGAATTTATACTGGAAGAGGACGCCAGACTGAAGTTACATCAGTAAGGAGGAAAAGTTAATTACAGGCTGTAGAGCAGCAAATGTAGGCTAACTTCTTTGTTTGGTGGCAATCCTTCCAGCAATAGGAAGCTGAAGCCTCTCTTAATTTTTCATTCAGAGAGCCCAAGAGCCCTTAAAAATATAGCCAAGTGCTCTCTTCCTGTTGTATAGAAGAGTGACCCCCAAACCCTGGGTTTCACAGGCCATTTTCCAGGGCTTATTTTTTTCATCACTTTATCCCAGGGGTGGAGAAATATTTCTTGGAGAAGGACATTTTCTACTGCTCGACAGTGCTCTGGGCCACCCTCATTCATGGATGACTTCCATCCCAGCATCAGAGTAGTGTTTCTGCCACTGAATGTTACATTGCTCATCCAACCTATGGACCAAGTGGTAAAGGTGACTTTCAAGAAATGCCACACTTTTTGTCAGGCAGTAAAAATGAGTGATGAATCAGGAACAACCTTGTGATAATTTTGGAAGAATTATAACATGTACAAGTCCATAAAATACATTAACTTTGCTTGGCATGAAGTTACAGCCATCACCATGAATGGGGCTTGGAAGAATGTTTGCCTGCAGTTTGTTCACAATTTTTGTGGATTTGAACATGGATGAGGAGTCCAGAGAGGTCTTCAGCTACTTAGTGACCCTCAGTGAAAAACTAGAGCTACATCTGCAAAAAGATGACATCACTGAACTCTTTGCTGTGCAACAAGAGGAACTTACTAATGAAGACCTGATGGAATTGGAGGCCCAGAGAAAGGCTGAAGAGAGACAAGATGAAGAAGTAACTGAAGAACTGAAGAGATTCATGATGCAGCAAATGGCAAGGGGATTTTCTCCATTTGAGGGGGCACCATTAGCTTTTGAGGCACGAGGACCTGAATATAGTACATGAAGTTTGCAGCAACCATTCAGAATGCAATCCAGGGCTACGGTGTCATCTATGACAAGAAAAAAAGAGTTACTACCCAGACATCACTGGATCATTTTTTTCAAAAGAGTAGATAGAACTGAATCCAACAAGGAACCAGAACCTGGGCCATTAACATCAGGAGTGAGTGAAATTGCAGCTTGCCCTCCATCTCCTATCGACTCTACCATTTCCTGTCTCTTCTCCCTCCTCCAGTCAGTAANATTTTTTTCAAAAGAGTAGATAGAACTGAATCCAACAAGGAACCAGAACCTGGGCCATTAACATCAGGAGTGAGTGAAATTGCAGCTTGCCCTCCATCTCCTATCGACTCTACCATTTCCTGTCTCTTCTCCCTCCTCCAGTCAGTAATTTTTCTTGCCTGTTCATAGTGTCAGCCCTTGTGTGCCAGCTTTTGTATTACACTACTGTACGTTTTTTTTGTGTGTGTTTCCTTATATTAATTTTATTTTTACTTTATAATATTGTATTGGTTTTGCCATACGTCAATATGAATCTGCCACAGGTGTACACGTGTTCCCCATCCTGAACCCTCCTCCCACCTCCCTCCCCGTACNGCAAGAACACTAGCGTGGATTGCTTTGCCTTCCTCCAGGGGATCTTCCTGACCCAGGGATCAAAATTGCATCTCTTACATCTGCATTGGCAGGCAGGTCTTTACTATTAACACCACCTGCAAGGTGCCAAAAGGAGAATACTTTTTAACAATTCATAGGATCTGTAAAATTTCAAATAAAACTGCAAAGACTGATGTGCTTGTAGGTGTTAGCTGCATGGTTTTAGTGGGTAAAAATTAATTTGAAAACATAAGACTTTGAATTATGCAATTCTGGATTTAGCAGAGATACTACTTTGCCAACAAAGGTCTGTCTGGTCAAAATATAGTTTTTCTAGTAGTCGTGTATGGATGTGCAAGTTTGTAAAGAAATCTGAGCACTGAAGAATTGATGCTTTTGAACTGTGGTGCTGGAGAAGACTCTCGAGAGTCACTTGGACTGCAAGGACATCAAACCAAACCATTCTAAATGAAATCAGTCCTGAATATTCATTAGAAGGACTGATGCTGAAGCTGAAACTCTAGTACTCTGGCCACCTGATACAAAGAACTGACTCACTGGAAAGTTGAGGCTGAAGCTGGGAAAGATTGAAGGCAAGAGGAGAAGGGGATGACAGGGGATAAGATAGTTGGATGGCATCACTTACTAGATGGACATGAATTTGAGAAAGTTCTAGTAGTTAGTGATGGAGAGGGAAGCCTGGTGTGTTGCAGTCCATGGGGTTGCAAAGAATCGGACAAGACTGAGCAACTGAGCTGAACTGAACTAATCCTGGATTTGAATTCTGATTCTGCCACTAAACATGGGTATGATACTGGAACTTTTCCTTAATAACTCTGAGTCTCAACTTCATCTTTGGGAAGAAAGATTTGTGAATAGGCTTCAAAGCACTGGATATGATGAAGCATGTGGGTCTCCAGTGCTGTAGAAACCCACAGTGGGAGATGTGAAGGGCCAGTGACTGAGCATTGGGCCAGGTAGCCTCTGGGCAGCCTCTCTCCACGGGCCTTGGAATGTTCAGAATGGCCGCAGACTCTTTAATGCTCTCAACAAATTGAGTGCTGTTCGTGTCCTGTAGCCCTGGAAATGCATCGCCTGAGTTGGGAGCCCTGGGAACTGGTGTGTCTGGGGCAGCAGCAGTTTCCTTGTGTCTTTTCTGGGAGCTGGCACCAGTATCCTTCAGCTGACATCTGCTCTTTCAATGCTTGGAGGGTCTTCCTTTCCATGTCATTTGTTTTTGACTAGAAATGTCCCCACTATGAGCAGGAACTGTGATTCTGTTTTTCTGCTTCCCTTTCCCTACACCATCTCAGTCAGGGCCCAGAAAGGTCCTTAACAGCTGTCTTGGCTGAATAACAAAAAACTAGTGGAGAAGGAAATGGCAACCCACTCCAGTGTTCTTGCCTGGAGAATCCCAGGGATGGAGGAGCCTGTGGGCTGCCATCTATGGGGTCGCAGAGTCGGACACGACTGAAGTGACTCAGCCGCAGCAGCAGTGGTGTCTTGGTGCTGCTTCCTCTTATGGGAACCACACCTCCCTGGTTCACACCCTGGTCAACACTTGTCCCTCTGAGTCACCAGTGTGGCCTGCCTCTCTACGTAGCAGAGACCAATGGCTTGTGGTCACCTGTGGCCTGAGACCCACTGCTGGGCTGATGCTCCTGCAGAGCCAGAGAGCCATTCTTACTGGCGTCTGTGTCCCCTCCTTCCAGAAGTTTTTTTCTTCACTGTTGGCATCTCAAATATTTGTTGTAGAATTTCAGTGAACACAAGCCCAGAGGCTTAGGTTCAGTGGACGATCTCTCAGAATCAGAATTAGGCTCTGCAGCCCCTCAAAAATCTTTTTGTTTTTAGCATCTTTTCCTCCTTGTTTTCCCAAGTTCTGGAAAGGAGGCTTAGCTTCAACCACATTCCTATAGAAGTGCTCCCCCCTGCCCCTGCCCTCACAACACCCCCTCGAGTCAGACCAAGGCCTCAAAAGAGTTAACTGTTCACACTGGGAGGGACTGAAATTCCCCTGAGGCAGAAACTTAGGGCAAAGGTGGTCCAGGACATCTCATCACCAATGACAATCTCTCCCTTCCTGTCACTTCAGTCTGGTGCAGGGGTGTGGCTAGCGGGAAACAGGACCCAGTGGAATTCCCACCATGATTTCCCTCTAAAAAGGACCTGTCCACCTCACAGCAACCTAGATTTCACTCTGAGATATTCAAGTAGACTCTGATCAGGTTTACCAGTTTCCTGAAGCATAGTGTTACTCCTTTCTTATTTTGTGAAAATGGGGACTGAGCTGAGACCAGTTTGCTGTAATTTTCTTGTTGATTTCTGAAGATTGTTGAGGGAGTGAGCAAGGACACTTTGAGGATTTTAGGTAAGTGCTCCCTTGAACTTGAGAAAGCAATGTATTCCTCTGAAACAGTCATGATCATTAAATAAAAATCAACCTGTATACAAGGGGGTAAAAAGTAACCTTGGAGATGCCATTTAATTGCTTCTGCCAACTTTTATCATTTGACACTGGAGGGATGTCAGCAGAGCAAACAAATACAATGTCAACTAACATGCATAGCTGACTATGCACAATAATTTCCTGCATTTAGAGAAGGAATTAGACGTTTAATTAACTGAAAATGAAGTTTTGAGGCTTGTGATGTTTGCAGCCTCATGAATCATTGTGTCATGATTACCTTTTGATAAGGTAACTTGATGGGATTGAAATATTTAACTCATAATCTTAATAATTAGATTCAAAATCCTGTGGCTTGAAAAGGTACTTTTTCAGGAGAAAGAATAAACACACATAGTCATTCTTAATCACTCACTTGCTCATTCAACAAGCATGTATCAAGCATCAATCTTAAGTGCCGGCCATTGAGCAAGCCTTTGAATTAAGTACAGTGGATGATAAAATAAGCAAAATTCTTGCCTTAGTGTAGCTATTTAGTATAAAAGAAAGACATTAAATAAAATGCAAATATAAATGAAGCTATGATTAAAATGCTATGAAAGGAATTTTGCTGTTGTTCAGTTGCTAAGTCATGTCCAACTCTTTGCAACCCCATGAACTGCAGCACGCCAGGCTTCCCTGTCCTTCACTGTCTCCAGAAGCTTGCTCAGACTCATATACATTGAGTCAGTGATGCCATTCAACCATTTCATCTTCTCCTTTTTCCCCTCAATCTTTGCCAGAGTCAGAGTGTTTTCCAATGAGTTGGCTCTTCATATCAAGTGGCCAAAGTATACAATGATAGACACTGAAAATGAATGTGGAAGTCTCCAGAAGCAATTTTCAAATCGGCTGGAAACAACTGGGCAAAATGGACATTCCTTCCTTTCGGCTTTGTCATCTCCACCTTGTCAATGCCATGTGTGCAGGAAACACTCTTCATGTCTCAGCATAGATCTCATCACAGTGTATTCAGCTCACCTGTCCATCCTTCATTCCAGATCATGAACTCCTAGAGCCAAGATGAGGAATGAATTTGTCTTGAATTCAGCAAGTCTTCTAGGCCTGGCATGCAGAGCTGTCCAATCCAATGGACAGGAACCTAATACTTTAGGGGAGCATTGAAATGAGTGTGCCCAACCATCCATAGAGCAAGCATGCCTCTAATCACAACATGAATTTTCCACTTTGGGTCACAGATTTGCCCATTAGTCATGTTAAGTTCCTTGGGGAAGAACAGGGTAGTGTCTAGTCAAAGCCAATACTATCTTCATTACCCTAACTTAGAGAACAATCACCAGGCTGGTCACAGTGGGCTGTGATGGCATTTTAGAGCCTGTACTTCACTCAGCCTTAACCTGTGAAGGTCACTGATGCCATCAATGGGCATAGATAACAGGAATCACAGGAGATGCTATAGTCACTCAACAGCTGGATTTTGATTTCTGAGCCATTCATGTGGCCAGTCTACATCAGTTCTATTTTCTGATCTGCTGAATGAGGAGTGTAAGTTATTTTCAAATATAGTATGATATCATAAAGACTCCTGGAGTTGGCTTCAGAGTAGATGAATTCAAAGCTTCAAATCTATCCTCTGTGAACTCTATAACTTAATAGTCACTTTATCTTCCTCTTATTGGTCAAAGGAAGGCAGAAAATATACACTATACAGTCTTCTTTTTTTTTTTCCTGTGAGAATCAGATGAAATAGCAAATGTAAAAGCATTTTGTTAATTGAACATGGGGTATCAATTTCAAGACACTTTCCCCAACTCTCACAGAGAACCACCCACTTTTCCCTGCAACCAAATCGTTTTTTTTTTTTTTTTGAAATTCCCAACTCATACTAAAATGCCTGGAAAGTAGCAGGTGCTCAATCACTGCTTGTTGCATAAGAATTAATAAATAACCCATGATACTTTTACAAAGCAGCTGTTGGGGATTAGTGTGAATTTCTGAGGCCCCATGAGTCTGCAGGGCTCAATCCAGAGGTGAAAAACATGACTGCATGCCCTTGTTGACCACTCCAAAACTAACAGTGAGTGTGCCGGTCTCAGCCTGGGCTTTGGACCACTCATTTTAACAAGTCTGTGCAGCGGCAGCATGGTGGAACCCAGCCTGTACCCTTGAGAATGAGAAGGAGATTCTAGCATCAGTCTTGCTGTTGCCTTAGCTATGAGATGATCATCAAATAAGACACAGAGCTCACAGACTCCACAGCTAAGTCAGCATTCAGAAGCCAAATGACATTTCTGGGCTGAATATTGATTCACTACCCTATGTCTCATGTGACTTTGAATTACAGAACTGGAATCTTTGCCATTAAAAAAAGTTTTATAATTAAATAGCATTTTACTGAAAATGTCAAAGTTTTCTGTTAAAGTATAGGTTCAGTTCAGTTCAGTTGCTCAGTCATGTCCGACTCTTTGCGACCCCATGAATCGCAGCCTGCCAGGTCTACTCACTCGTTATTTCACCTGATCTCATCTTTAGAGACAAGTTTTCCAGTTTTTAGCTTTTTCTGAAACTTTAGCAAATTTTTATATGCCTACTATATTTTGATTAATCTACCTTTGATATTATCTAATTCCTATTATGGCAGATGAGAATTTAATTTGATATCATTTTATTCTCTTGTATCATTTCCTCCTTTTCTCTCCCCAGTCATCTCAAACTGAAGTTTTGAAAACTTTGTTTAATGAATATTCAGTATCCTCACTGGGCTAAGCAAATATTAATATTATTCATAAAGGATCATTGTAGTGCATTGTGATTATGTTTCCTTTATGTTTTTCCTGAAGTTATCAACTGTTTATTATTTCTTTAGCTTATCATTCACCTTGCTCATTCTTTCCATATCTTCCTATCTTCCCCTTTGTACCACTTCTGCAAGGTCAGCTCCATCAAGGAATTTATCAGTTCACATTTTGTCTCTAGGAGTCACTCGGGAAGAGCTGTTCAGTTGAATTCAGTCACTTAGTCATGTCTGACTCTTTGTAATCCCACGGACTGCAGCATGCCAGCCTTCCCTGTCCATCACCAACTTCAGGAGCTTACTCAGACTCATGTCCATCAAGTAGTTGACGCCATCCAAGAGCTGTATTCTCTTGTTTTCAGGGCTATCTGCTCTTTAAAACAGCTGCACAGCCCTTGTCCTGGGCTGCCCATCATAGTCATCCATGGAATTTCCCTTCTCTTGAGTTGGATTCCTGAGTTCTGCATCTGATGTCTACTTTTGTTTCCTGTCTCCTTTACTTTTTTGGATATGCTCTCTGGCTGCTCCATCAGGTTAAAGGTATGACTGCCCCTGATGCCTGAGAACAGGCATTGTCTTGAGATCTCCCATCAGCATCGTCCTGGAGCGCCACCTGTCTTCCCTCAGGTTGGACTTCCTCTTTTCTGCATCCTGAGTCCCCTTTTCTCATTTCATTCCCTTGTTTTGCTTTCTACAGTAATTTCCAGAGGAAGCAGCTAATGGTGAATAAATTTTTCAAGACTTAGCTCATCTGGAAATGACTTTTTGTAAAATCTAGGTTAAGAATAGTTTTCCTTCAGAAATTTAAAGGTATTATTCATCATTTCTTCTGTGTGGGGATCTAGGTCCCTTTTGGAAATCTGAAGTCATTCTGATTTTCACCTGGGTGAAAACACTGTGTACTCGAGCAGAGTTTATAACTGCTGTGGCTGGGCATTTCTTGTAAAACCCTTGCTGTCAGTATTTCTAAGTATTTGTTCTTAGGCTGGTGGGATGTTTTTGAGGAGACTTAGAATCTTCTGGCTGGAGAGGGAGGTCCAGCTCCCAAGGGAGCCCAGTCTTAGAGGGGGAGCTGGGAGTCTTGGAAGGTTGTGTTCAGTAGGGTTCTCTCCACATCGTATTCTTGTTTTGTAAAGGTGCCTCCATCAACTCAAGATCCTCTCATTTACCCTTTTCAGAGAGGAAAATNTCCAGCTCCCAAGGGAGCCCAGTCTTAGAGGGGGAGCTGGGAGTCTTGGAAGGTTGTGTTCAGTAGGGTTCTCTCCACATCGTATTCTTATTTTGTAAAGGTGCCTCCATTTACCTCTCATTTACCCTTTTCAGACAGGAAAATCTTCCAAGCTTCCACGAGAAAATAAGGGCAGTTGCTCAGGGGTATGAGGGGGGGAGTACAGGGTGCAGTGAGTTATTGAGTCTTTTGAGGATTCTTGGTGCAGATTAATTTAGTTTCTATCTTTCCCAGCTGCAGTCTCAGGAGTTGCTTTCTTGGATCTGCGAAGTCAGTTATTTCTCATCTATTTGCCTTCCAGCTATCAAAATGTAGACTTCTCTTCTCTCTCATTTGCCCCAATTTTGTGGATTTATGTCTTTTAAAATATATATATTTAAAAGTAGACTTAGAGGAGAAACAGGAAAAGACAAAAATAGATATGCATATGTTCAACTACAATTTTTACTTACAAGAAATAATCATTTTATGTGTATCTTTTATCCAGATTCTTATTACAAGAGCAATCACAACATCTGCTTGAAACATCTTTAGCTTTGAAGATTTTGAGGGGAAAAAAATATACTCCACTGTAGCAATTTCCAAGAAGGCCAATCCTAGGACAGAATAATATAAACAGCTATCAATTATTGAATTGCTATGATAAGTCAAATGCTGTCTTAGCTGATTTATACATATTGTATGCAGTCCTCTGGACATTCAGCTTTCTTATATATATATATATATTTTTTTTTTTTCTTTTCCATTGCAGATGAAGGATCAGAAAAGAAGGGGATTTAATGAAATTTACCCAGGACATTCAATTCATAAGAAGTGAGTTGGATTGAAATCCAGAACTCAATTCAGAGACTTTCCCTTGGATTCCATCTAACTTTTCCATGAGCTAATGAATGTGTCCCATAGATAGCTAAATAAAAGAGTGCATTAAGAGCAAGGATGAAAGAAAGATGACATCAAATAAGCAACTGGTTGAGGATCTATCTAGAGCAAGGTCATGACCAGAATGAGGGAAAAGGGTGATGATATCTTCCATCTGTGCCCAGAAAGAGAGTCTCTTTATAGTTCTGTTATATTAAACCTATCCTAAAGCCAACACTGAATTAAAGTTCTTTAGTAACAGTTGAAGTTTAAAGAAAGAGCCCATAAAACTGGTTGTTTCTAAGCATTCATAAACATGATTGACTTTCCTCGAATCTCTTGAAGATGAAATCAGCACCTGCTGATCAGTTCACTGAGAGCGAATGAACTTTACATTTAATAGACTGTGGCCAATATGAGCACCACTTGGTCTGCTTTTGTGATGGACAGAATTCAACTTAGGCGTGCTAACAAATGAAACTTAGTCCATGGAAATTTTACCCCTGTTTTTCCTTTCCTTTCCTGACTCACTGTCATTCAGGACAGAAACCCTAGAATGAAAAAAATTGTGGCATGGAATCTGCTAGTGGATAGACCTTATTTTTGAGTTCCAATTTGGCTGTTTCCTAGGAATTAATCTTGGGCAAATTGCTGACATTCACTTCACCTATTTCCTCATTAGGAAAAAAAAAAAGTTCAAGTTAGCATTGTTTTAATATGGGTTTGTTTTAAGGATTAAGTTGTTTGTAAAATGCTTAATGTGATACTGTTTTATGATAGTGTTATCTGTATTTCTTTTAGTAATTCAGTATTCAATGTATAATGAGAAGATGAGTATTCAAAGAAGAATAAAACTTGATTCTTAATTTCAGATAGGTGGAGAAGTTACTGGAGGAGACAGAGTAATAATTTCTAGGAAATATCTTTACTAACAACTCATGATAGTATCTGTACACCATCGACTCTCACATATATATATTCAGCCTAAATCTTTCCAGCAAAAAGAAATCAGCAGCTCTACAACCCAACTACCTATTCACACTTGGATCTCTCAAGGACATCTCAGACTTAACATACTCAATACCACACTTGCAATTTCTTCCAAACTTGGTTCCCTTATAGTTTTCCCTTCTTCATGATAGAGACAACATCTCCCAGTTGTAAAAAATTAGGCATCTAGGAATTATTCTTTAAATATTTTGATGACTATTTACCCATATTTAATCATAAAAGAATATTCCTAATTTAATTCCAAATCATACTCAAATATGCCAGCAAATTTGGAAAACTCAGCAATGGCCACTGGACTAGAAAAGGTCAGTTTTCATTCCAATCCCAAAGAAAGGCAATGCAAAAGAATGCTCAAACTACCAACAATTGCTCTCATCTCACACAAAGTAATGCTTAAAATTCCCCAAAATAGGCTTCAGCAATACATGAACTGTGAAATTCCGGATGTTTAAGCTGGTTTTAGAAAAAGCAGAGGAACAAGAGATAAAATTGTCAACATCCACTGGATCATTGAAAAAGCAAGAGAGTTCCAGAAAAACATCTCTTTCTGCTTTATTGACTATGCCAAAGCCTTTGACTGTGTGGATCACAATACACTGTGGAAAATTCTGAAAGAGATGGGAATAGCAGACCACTTGACCTGCCTCTTGAGAAACCTGTATGCAGGTCAGGAAGCAACAGTTAGAACTGGACATGGAACAATGGACTGGTTCCAAATAGGAAAAGGCGTACGTCAAGGCTGTATATTGTCACCCTGCTTATTTNGACCCTGTTGCTGATCCTTCCTTTGGAGTCCATTCTCTACTTTCTTCCCTCTCTGCCTGCTGCTCTGGGCTCCTTTCAGCGTGGCTGATGGACTGGGTCATTCTCATGCAGGGACTTTGTACATGTCATTCCCACTTTGAGGGATGATCTTGACCAACTACTTTGTCCAGTTAACTCTACTTCATCTTCAGACATCGGTTTCCCAGATGTCGCAGCAGTAAAGAATCAACCTGCTAATGCAAGAGATGTGCATTTGATCCTTGGGTCAGAAAGATCCCCCAGAGAAGGAAATGGCAAGCCATTCCACTATTCTTACCTGGAAAATCCCATAGACAGAGGAGCCAGATGGGCTACAGTCCATGGAATAGCAAGAAGTCAGACACAACTTAGCAACTAAACAATGACATCTTCAGACTGCATCTCAAGTGTCCTTTTCTCAACAAAGTACATCTTAGACTTCCTAGGTTGCTTGTCAGAAGATCTCATAGAAAATTTATTTTTCTTCAGAGCATTTATCTGTATGAAAGATAATCACTTATTTCTTACTAAGAGTGTTTAAGTAACCTCTCTCTCCAGTCAATGGAGGCAGAGTGTATTATTCACTGTTATATCCTGAGAGGCAAGGACACAATTTAAGTGCTCAACAAATATTTATCCAACGAATACATGGACTATGAAATCATGAGAGGTAGGATTCAGCCTACTTCCTGCATTGTATCCACAGCCTAGCAGTTAGGTGCTCAGTAAATATGTGCTTAAGTGGATGAATGAATGAAAGATTAAGTGAAAGAATGGAATTCTTGGCTAAAGATGATGTGGGGCCACAGAAGGAAGTGATTCAGCTGAGAGGAGAGAGCCGGGCAGGCAGGATGCCTCCCCAGAGGTGAGGTTGATGAATCAGCTGGTGCTTGGAGTGCATGAACTTAGAGAGAGACGTGGGAGATCCTGAACACCCCATCCTGGTCAGCGAGGAGGGCGTGAGAAAGAGGTGTCTGGTCCAGAGAGGACCAGGAAGAAACAATTTAATGCCCTGTGAGAAGGTCTGGCAACAGTAAGGATGAGTCAGAAGGAAAACAGGCAATAGTAACCTCCTCTGCGTGTGGATGACACACATCTGAGCTCTGAGCTGGGTGTTTGATCAAAACAGAGCTTAAACTGAGCTGAGAGAGGCGCCAAGACCAGCACTAAAGTGAGCAGGGGCGTTGTAACTGAGCTAACATGATTAGTCTGAATGCATAAATGTGAATGGGCAGAAAGAAGGACCGACCTCAGGCTTAGAAATTCAGGACAGCATTTGGTGCCAAGTTCACATGATGATTTAATAACCATTTCAGCCTGGAGAGTCAAAGCAAGAATCCCAGAGACGACTTCCCTGGCACCCTTTGGGTCAGGCTGGAACTCCACTTCACCTTCAACACCGCCATCAACAAAGGCTGAGAGGCCCAGCGTGGTTTCCTGTTCTCCCTGACCTGGGAAGTGTGGTCCTCATAGGACATCCATCTTCTCCTCCTCCCAGGTCTGCCTCCTGTACTGTGGGGCCACTATCCATGCTGGCCGAAGGCATCCAAAGGTAAGGGAGGAGACAGCTGATGCTGCCTCCAGGCTGGTACCTGCCGGTGACCTCTCAGGTACTCTTTCTGTTATGAAGTCCAAGCTCATTCTGCTCACCACAGGGCAGTAAATCAGGAGATGAGGTGTTGGGGCAAAAAATGACAACTTTATCTGGAAAGTCAGAGACTCAGAGATCCATCTTACCTGAGTCAGAATTCAAGCTTGTTTGGTACTAAAAGGGGAGGGAGTGTGGTTGATTGTTGCAAACTTCTTGGGGGCAGAATCCTTTGTTCTTGCAACGGTCCAGGTTGATCTGGTCATGAGGTTCTAGTGAATCTTCAACAAGACAAATGTTATCCCCTGTTCTGCCACTTTTTATCTTAATGTGAATGGAAGAGGGTTACATTTTTTAAAGGTCAGAGCCTCTGAGAGTGGGCTATCCTGTATATTTCAGCTTGTAGGCATCATTCTTAACTCAAAGCAATAGAATACAAAGGTTAAAGTAAATGAAACAGGTTAACATTCAGATTCATTCCTCCCTGTTACCTGTCCTCTGCCTTCTAGGTTTCTGCTGGCCCAACACTCAAGTAGTCACGGCTCTTCTGGGACCATCAGACTCTCCCAGGGACCCTGGGTGGGACGTCACCTTTCTCTGCCCCCTCACAGTCTACTATGCAGGCCTGCCTTATGTCTTTAATGGTTTGATCTTACAGAGATTTTACCCCATTGTTTTTCAGCGTTTAGCACGCAGTTCCTTTTCTAAGGATCCAGATATGAGTTCATGGCATACAGACCTGAAAAAAATGGAAGGTAGCTACTGAGTTTGCTTCAGAATTATTCCTCTCTTCCATTCTTGGGCATCTTTCTCATACAAAGCTTATAACCTCAACTCATCTTGCTGAAATGAGTTCTTCCTCAGGCAGTTGTCTTTATTGCAAATAGAGCCCTTATACTTTGGCCAGGTGTGATTGGATGAAAAAAAACACATGCAGTGTCAACTGCAAATATGAATGACCATGACGCCTTTGGTAGTGGTTTAATTTAATGCAGGAGGAGGAAGTGTGGTCATTTGTTTAAGGGGAAGTTTAGCATAGTACTTTACAGGTATGTCATGTTTTATAGCATATGAAGCCTTATCTATATATTTATATCTATGCATACACGTGTTGGTATTTATATCTATATCTATATAATTTTATCCTCAGAGCAATTTTAGGGAGGAAAGCAGAATATACAGACGTTTTCTTTGGAGTTGCTCAGATTCGGTCAGTACAGTTCTTCCCCGTGTTGTGTTTGTCTGTCTTTAGTGTTCATTTTTATGTAGATGAATGCTCCTTTAATTCCTGCTGCTGCTGCTACTGCTGCTAAGTCGCTTCAGTTGTGTCCAGCTCTGTGTGACCCCATAGACGGCAGCCCACCAGGCTCCCCCGTCCCTGGGATTCTCCAGGCAAGAACACTGGAGTGGGTTGCCATTGCCTTCTCCAATGCATGAAAGTGAAAGTGAAGTTGCCCAGTCATGTCCGACTCTTAGCAACCCCATGGACTGCAGCCCACCAGGCTCCTCTGCCTATGGGATTTTCCAGGCAAGAGTACTGGAGTGGGGAGCCAATGCCTTCTCTGCCTTTAATTCCTAGGAGAATACATTTTTGCCCACCAGCAGTTCACATTCTTCTCATTTTCCACCAGGGCTTACATGTTCCTCTGTTCAGCCTGCTTATTTAATCCCATTCCCTCCTTACTTAATCCCATTGCCACTACAAATGATGGCCCTTGCACACCATTCTCACACTTCCCTCTCACATTCCAGTTTCATGTCCGTTATTTCATACAAGAACCAAGGCACAGCATGCTAAGGACCTAAAGTTACAAAGCATATGAATGACAGAGTTGGGACAGAAAAGCATTTGTCCTCCAAACCAGGCCAATGTCCCCACCATTCTGTTCTTTTTTCTCTTCTCTCAAATTTTTTTCATATATACATACAAATAATATTTGCTTAAAACACCCAAATATAACTTATTTGTTTCTTCATTGTTTTTTTTTTTTTAAATTATATTACAGGTGCTTAAGTGGCAAAATAATGCAATCCACACTCTTAAGAAGTTTACTGAATGATCTAAAATTCTGGCATAATTTTTCCATGTGATTTATAATTTTTCAGGTGACAACCACCTTTCAGAGGGTCACTGCACTTCAGCAGAGGGGTTCTCCTAAACCTCCTGGCCACAGCATGAGATATCTCTATTTCAGAATCACCAGTGATTTTCTACCTCTCTTGGAGGGAAGCCCAAAGTCTGTGCACCTGCCCATGAAGCTCTGTGTGAGCTGGCCTTGGCTACCTCCCAGCCTCACCAAACATTATGCTTCCTTTTTCTCTCATCCTCCACTGTTTTCAGTTCCTTTACCAAGCCTGCTGTCTGTTGTCTGCTTCCTAGAATGCTTCTCCTCACTTGACTTCTTCCTATTCATTCTTAGAAAGATCTTCACTAGATCAAGTACCTCTCTTCCACATTCTTGAGGAATCTTCTAGTTTATTTGATCACTTTACACAGTTGTAAATTTCTTCTGCCCTATTTGTCATTGTTTGCCCAGCAGTCAATTTCACTGTCATCCTCTAAGCCCCAGGAGGTGGGGATCAGGGATGCTTTCAGATTCCCAGGACCTAAGAAATCACTTGACACATAGTTGAGATTCAGAGAATATTTCCTGACTGTTTTGGCCCTTGTCAGACCTTGCTTACTCTGAGTGACAGACTCTCCAGCCAGGCCCTGGGTGGATTTGCTTTTTTCTTGTGTTGACTCAGCATCTCACCCACCCCAGCATTGCCCGTGAGCCTCTACCTTCAGCTTTGTTTAACTTCCTGGATTTAACATCCACCCATACTTTCATGAGGCTTGGACTCCCCCAGTCCCATCTTCATCTTTGTGGGGGCCTCACTTGTGTCTCAGCTAGATAAGACCTTGGAGATCACTCTTCCTCCTGGATCACTAGCATTTCCTTCTCTCCATTTCTCTCTGATCTGTATCCTGAGAGCTAGGTGAGTGATGGACAGCAGTTTAAGATTTCCAAGGATGTACTGTGGAGCACAGGGAACTTTGCTCAATGTTACATGGCGGCTTGGATGGGAGATTTTGGAAGAGAATGGATTCTTGGATATAAATGACTGAGTCCCTTTACTATTCTCCCAAAAGTATCACAACACAGTTGATTGGCTATACCCCAATACCAAATAAAAAGTTTAAAAAAAAAAAAAAAAGGATTTGCTTGTCCAAGAAAGTTAACTTAGAAATGATTCCCAACTTGAGAATGAACTGCTGATGCTCTAAATGGTGACATTTCCAACAGTGCTGGGTAGATGCTAAAATATTTTAAACATGTGTCTCAGATATCCAGCCAGTGTCTGTGAGGTAAGACAAAAGGGACATGTAAACTATTCCTTGGTGGCTCAGAGGTAAAGACTCTGCCTGCAGTGTGGGACACCCGGGTTTGACTGCTGGGTCAGGAAGATCCCCTGGAGAAGGAAATGGCAACCCACTCCAGTACTCTTGCCTGGAAAATTCTGTGAGCTACAATCCATGGGACTGCAAAGAGTCGGACACGACTGAGCAACTTCACTTTCACTAAACTACGGTGACAACCAGAAGCAGTTACCACCACGGGCTTTATGTAGAGCATCCTGTCTACTCCTCATGAGAGGTTTGGGATTATTACCCTCATTTTATAATTCCTCCCTCTTGGAAGTGTGCAGGACTTTGCTGAGATTACACGTCCAGTGAGAGGTAGAGTCAGCGCACACTCATGTCCACTTCCTTTAATCCAAATCCCCAATGAATAGGGGGAGCACATGGGTTCTCAGACCCAGGTCGCTGACTTGACTAGGTCCCAGCTCTGTGCCATCATGGGGCAGGGTGTTCAACCTCACTGGTCAGCAGCCATGTGCAAATTAAGATCACAGTGAAAGCACCAGGATGGAAAGAGAACGATTCTAACAGAAGCCAGTACTGAAGCCAGTACTGCAGACATCTTAAAGCAGTGAGTGTCTGTCTTACCAGCCTGCTGGGTGCACACTGGCATGATTGTCTAGAAAGCTGAGAGAGGCAACCCCTTTCTGGGGACCTGCCCAGACTCTGGTGTTCATGTCCAAGGAAACAGACACAGAGATGTTCACAGAAGCACGTGATAGAATGTTATATGCATGCCCTGTGAGACAGCCACATGTCAGCAACACTGTGTCCATCAGTAAAACTGAGTGGATCCCAGCTACTCTCGTCAGCGTGGGTGGAGTGCAAAAAGGTAAAGCAGCACAATCCACTTAAGAAAATGAAAAATGAACATATCAATTAAGAAGATAGATAGTCAACACGTAATAAAATTAAGCAGGAAAGCAGGAGATTTAAAATATAATGAATAAGATGTCATCCCTTCTCTGAGGGAAAGAGGCAAAGGGATGCTTCAGAATCACTGGCCAGACTCCTTCTTTCCAAGTTTGTGTGGGTGTTTCTTGAGCTCAGGTGTTTATTTTTCACTTATTTATTCTTAAACAATGTGTGTTAAGTGTCCTTTTTGTCAATGTGATATTTTAGAAGTTAAACTGCAAACACAGTTAATTAAAAAACTGCAATTGCAAAAGTGTATACCACAGATAAGGTTGCAATTTTTATACCACAAGAGAATAAATTGTCTGGTGTTGTTTTCTATAGTCTGAAATGCTCTGGCCAACTCAGTAAGCTGATAAATAAGGCAGAATCTTTGGTTCTATTGAAAATAATAAGAAATCCAATTTCATAGCATTTTAAAAAAAAAAAAAGGAAAGAGCACCACACTCTGAATCAACTTTCGTTGTAATTTAGTTGCTCAGTTGTGTCCGACTCTTTGCGACCCCATGGACTGCAGCACGGCAGATTCAGAACAAATTTCGGGGTTCATCTAGGCCAAGCTGGCATGACATATAGAAGCGATGTTTCCTTTTTATGTTTAAGGCAACTCTAGTGATTTGATCGCATTTTGTTTCTATATTAAATAGTGTGTTCAAAGACAAACGAACACACTTGTGAAGTTCGTTCATAGCAATCAGTACTCAGTCCCCACTACGTGCTCAGTGCAGCAGTCAGGAGAGCAGGAACCCAGGAGAAGTCAGATTTGGCCCCAGTTTTTCAAAGAGACACCGCACTACAGGGAAGGCGGGCCACGGCAGGGACATCTGACAGCCCCTTTGGAGAATGAAACGACGGAGTGTCTCTGAGCACGAGGTCCAATGTGGGAAAATAAAGGAAGTCTTTCTGGAGAAGAGAAGCTATGAACTGGGTCTGAAAGGAGAGAAAGATGAGAAGCAGCCCAGTAGGAGAAGGTGTATGCGAGGAAGGTGGGGTCATGAGAGGAAATGATGCAGGGGCTTAACAGGAAAGGGACACTCAGGATTCCAATTTGGATGAAGTCATTATCCCTAATGGTTCACTGGTAAAGAATCTGCCCACAATTCAGGAGACTTGGGTCCGATCCTGGTGTTGGGAAGATCCCCTGGAGGAGGAAATGGCAACCCACTCCAGTATTCTTCCTTGGGGAATCCCATAGACAGAGGATCCTGGTGGGCTACAGTCCGTGGGGTCACACATGAGTGGGACATGACTGAAGGGACTTAGCATGCACACATGCTGCTCTTGGAAAATAGAGCTTTCCTATGAGACCTTTTGGGCCAAAATAGCATAAAGTCAAGAAGCGATTACCTGAGGACGCGTTTTGCTAAGGGATGCACAAAAAATCGAGAGGAAACACCGATGCCCAAGACACAGCTCACAGTCCCGGTGGCTGGATGCTGAGATGCTGAGCGCGGTTCCCAGGAAGAAGCCTGATGTCACCTCCTCCCTGCTCGGCGCTCACTGGCTCCACGGTGCTCACTGCAAAACGTACACTGGATGCTATCGTTCCGTTTTGTCATTTTTTGTAAAAGTGAAAATTCTGTTCAGCTTTCTTTCAGTTAGTGAAACCAGGTTCCAATGTAGGTCTTTCTTAAAAGCAAAGTTGTATAGATTAAACTTCTGAAAAGCTAAGAATACCTGTGTGTTTGCCAAGTAAAAACCACAAGAAAGACCCCAGCAAGATTTCTGACCTTTATTCTGTGTCCAGGTATCTAAGAGTGCCCCTCATCCCACCCCCTCCAGGAGCCTGTGGCCAGCACTCAGAAGACCATGCCATCCTGCCCCATCAACGGCATCCTGTACCTTGAACTTCACACAATGTCCTCTCCTCTAGGTCCTGATAGATAAGCTTTGTCTCAATGTGTCATCCTTAGCGGAGTATGGCACCTCGAAGGATCTCTGAAAGGGTGAGGTGATGCCCTGTGCTTCCAGGCTGCATCATGGCTGGAATGGGAACCTGAGGATACTGGGAGGACGGGGAGGAGGAGGGAGGGTGGAGAGGAGCCTTCTTAGGCAACTCCGGCTACCTCTGTTGTTCTCCTGTCTGTTCTGAAGCCCCAGAAAAGAATGGGCTGATCTCTGAGGCCTGACTACATCCTCACCATGTTTGAGCTTCAACCACCTTGTTCTCAAGAACACTGGATTAGATACATATTTTGATGGAGACCCAGAGCAAAAACAACTCTACATTTTAACTCATTGCATGTTTTTGGCAACAAATGTTTCACGCCCCCACACTCTCAGTGATCCATTCTCCTAGTTTCTCCTTTCTTTTCCTCCATTCTATCATGCTTCATTTTATTTAATTTTGAAGGAACCCTGGTTGTGACTCAGTAAATTGACCTCATGGTCCATTGGATCAAGGCTGAAGTCTGGAAAATACAGCTCTAAAAGGACTCAGAATTCCTGACCCTATATGCAGTCTAGATCATTCTTTGTACATTCAAAGGAGAGCAGAGGGGGCCGACTGAAGGGTACCTCCTCTTAGCTCCCCAACACCCTGGGCACATTTGTGCAGAATGTGTATTAGGATGTTCTTATCCGTTAGCATGTCTGCCCCACCCTCCCACCATCAGACTGTCACTTCCTTAGGAAGAGAGTGAGTGAAGTCGCTCAGTCGTGTCTGACTCTTTGGGACCCCATGGACTGTAGTCTATCAGGCTCCTCTGTCCATGAGATTTTCCAGGCAATAGTACTGGAGTGGGTTGCCATTTCCTTTTCCAGGGTATCTTCCCGACCCAGGGATCGAACCCGGATCTCCCTCACTGTAGACAGATGCTTTACCATCTGAGCCACCAGGGAAGTCGGAACAGAGCCTGGGTCTTATTCATTTTATTGTATCCTATTCCCAGCTCAGGTGTAGAATGTAATAGGGCCCCATATATGCCATATATTTCTTAAGATAAATTCTTCCATCCTCTTTCCATTGATTCCTCTCTACATNGAGCCACCAGGGAAGTCGGAACAGAGCCTGGGTCTTATTCATTTTATTGTATCCTATTCCCAGCTCAGGTGTAGAATGTAATAGGGCCCCATATATGCCATATATTTCTTAAGATAAATTCTTCCATCCTCTTTCCATTGATTCCTCTCTACATTTCTCCTTTCTTTCTTTTTTAAGCATCATTCACTCTATAACATTTGCTGAACATCTTAAAGGGCTCACAGGATAAGGGGATAGAAAAGCAAGCATGTAGTATCTTGTGGCGAGTGCTACAGTGGAGGCAGATAAAGGGTTAAGGATTGAGCCGGCTCCTTACCAAATGAAGGGCTCCGTGTAAATAGCAAATTATTTCCATTGAGTTTTCAGGCTGGTTGGGCCTCCGGGGCCCTGAAGACAGCCTAGAAAAGAGATAGCAAAGACTTTGTAAGGTTTATCGATGTGCATATCCAATGCGGCATTTAAAGTTGTAATCATTTAGAAAATAAAAACAAACATCTGCATTCTTCTCCTTCAAGCAAAAGTACCCAAGTGTGGAATATGCCACATGACGCTGCTCCTTTATTCAATTGATCAAATGGTATGATCAATAGACTGAAGATTGAAATAAAGAAATCAATGTACACAGAGAGAATTTAAAACTCTGTTTACATAATCAGTTGATTAGGGCAATTGATTTGAAAGATACAAGTAAGAGGAAAGGGCTTAGAACTAAAGCAGGAAAAAAAGTCATGTACTTCAGTGAAGAAGGAGATAAATGTGGTTGTGGGATGCTGGCATGAGGTAAAGATGGAAAATGCAAAACCAAGACTAGAGTTCGGTTTATAAAAACATGCTTTCTATTGACATTTAGGGTATAATATGTTGTAAAATCATACATTTTCATTGTTATTTCTAGTTGCCTGTGGTTTAACAAGCAGTGCTGGGCAATTGGAAAAGGCTCAGAGTTTTACTTTAGAAGATTACATCAGCCATGATTCCCAATCAGAAGCACAGAAAATGATTCTAACTGGTGTGAGCAGAGAAGCCGTCTAGGGAGAGGACTCTACAGAGAATCTGAACTGAGAGCCAGCGCGTGTACCCTGGAGCTTTGGCTGATTCATCCAAGGAGCTCTCAATGACCTAGCCAAAAGTTCATTTCAGGTATTATTGCTTTTCTTTGTGGAAACCTTCCTTCCATGGGTACTAAAACCTTGGACTCAGCAGAACCTAGAATGTCAGAGTGAGGAATCACATTTATGTGGATTGTTCATCACTGAATGTCCTAATGAAAGCTTCATTCTCATGTCTACCTTCCTTCCTAGAATTGCGTGTTCCAGTCCTGCCGTGGGAGAAACAGCTGTATTGTTGTGTAACAGACACTCTCCACCCTCACAGGTTTATAATTGCAACAGTTTATTCCAGCTTAGAAAAGCAACTGCCACTCAGCATGGGGTATTTAGTAATAGGAGTCAGTTTCATGGGCATTAACTTGTTGCTTTACAGCTGGCTGAGGAGTAGATTTTTTAATGTTATATCACCTAAGGGGATAGTATTAAATCCTCTATACACCAGGAAAAGCAGTCATGACTGTGATTATTTGATCCCACTGAAACTTCATATATATATTTTATACACACACACACACATATTTATGTGTGTTTGCTCAGTTGTGTCCAACTCTTTGTGACTCCATGGACTGTAACCCAGAAAGCTCCTCTGCCCATGGAAATTTCCAGGCAAGAATACTGGAGTGGGTTGCCATTTCCTACTCCAATGTATATTTATATATTATATATGTATGTATATGGGAGTTGGTGATAGACAGGGAAGCCTGGCATGCTGTGGTTCATGGGGTGGCAAAGAGTCAGACATGACTGAGCGACTGAATTGATGTTACATATACATTTAAGTCAGAAGAAGACAGCACATTGAAAGCAGAACTTCACTGCTACTATTGCACCTATGTGACGATGGCAGCCTAGCAGCGATTATAAGCTGCTCTCACTAGTCTGAGCAAGGGGCTGGCAAGCTCTCACCATAAAGGGCCAGAGAGAAAATATTTGAGGGCTGCAGACCATGTGAGCTCTGTCACAGCCACTCAACCCTGCTATTTTAGTAGAAGTTGTAGCTGTAGAATATACGTCAATGACATAGCTGTGTTCAGGTAAAACTTTATTTACGTTACCAGGCACTTGGTCAATGTTGGCCAAAGGTCAATATTCAATGGCTTGTCCTCTAAGCCTCTTAGATGACATTCTGGCAAGTTTGCTTCAGTTGTTATCAAAATCTATTAGCAAGGGCTTGCAATTATGTTAGTTCTAAAGATTCTCCTGTAGAACTTGAGTTTATAGCAGCCCTGCCCTGGAGCAGGTCAAGGTCTGACTCTTCCTAAATTTGTAAATAGTACAAGCAAAGTTGCAATATGAGACTGAGCTTCTCTTTGCAAAAAAAAAAACCCCTCTCAGATGAGATGTTTCAAGGGGCTTCAATCTAGATGGGGACGAGACCCTACAAGGAATAGGAGGATGTATCTCAGTTGGCAGGAGAGTTCTAGGACAGCTGAAAGGGTAAAGCTACTCAGAGTTTTCCACATTCTCTTGTGTGACTTCATGCAACTCTTCAAGTCCCATGTTTTCCCAGTTAATGCCCTAACTTGTGGGTAAGAAACTTCATGTCAATATAAACTCAGAGTAAAGTAAACCAGCCACCTGAAGATTAAAGTGTTTTGGTTTGTACCTAACACAGCCCTGCAGCTGGGCTGGACAATGGCTCTTTCACATGGTTGTTAAAAGTCCCCGGTGCTCAGCCCACACCTTGGCCAAAGTATTTACACATTTGGACTTCTCACTTTCTCAAGTGGGGGTAACTAGGACCATTTTAAGTCTCTGGGCATCCTGAGAGGATGTGGAGCCCACATGCTCTCTAATAGCCTGTGACAATGCCCACTGTGTCCCCACAGTCTTGGCTGGAAGGTGCACTTCATTCTGGGCGACTACAGTTAAGCATTTCATGAAGTGCTTCACAATACTCTGCCTGAGGCCTTAACACCAGCTGAATGTTTGCCATGCGGCCACAATAGGTCCAAACACCAATTCTCAATTTCTTTGATTTCCTTGTGTCTATTATCCATAAACTCCTTTGGTGCTTGCAAATGTCTATATTTAGAAAATCACCTGATGGCATCCAACAGAAACTGAAAATATCTGATGGATAGAATATGCTGTGAATGTTTTTTGGGAGCTCATGGAAGGGCCAAGGAAACAAGGTTCAGAAAATGGGCAGGGAAATGGACTCTAGGAGTGACCTAAAATCACAGATAGACCACTGTCTCAGACCACGGACACAGAGTGTCAGAATATAAGGCCAGTTACACTAGGGAGGCCATAAAACCCTTCTCTTGGCAAACAGGTCTGGAAGGAGCAGGCAGGCTGAGGAGGCAAGCTACTGTCTGCTCAGAGAGATCCCTGCTGTTGGTTCTATTGAGAAAGAAAATCGAGTAAATTTCCTGCCAAAAGTTTTGTTTTTAAAAAAGTCTAAATGACATTTTACCAATGATATTAAAAATGTTTTTATCCTAAATTTAGAAAAAATTGCTTTTAATTAAGAGACGAATATAGCCTAATTCACATACACACACACACCCCCACACACACATGCACAGAATTCCCTAAAAATGGCAAGCTGCACTTATATATTATCCTTTCAACACAGAACATTTTCCAACAGGTCATATTTAATCTGCTTTCTCTCATGTAGAGACTCTGAGTGACAGAGGATCACATGATCCCAGGGCTGAGCCTGACCATGGAGTTTCCAGAACAGTCAGCAGGATTTCGAAGATAGTAGGTCTTTGTTGAGTCAGATGCCTTTAAATGAGTGCCCATGTTCCTCTGCCTCACATCTGACCATTTTCCTCATTTTCTTTTGCCCTATAAATCCCTAAATGTCACTTCCCAGAGTTTTTACATGTGTGCTTAATGGTTTCTGCTGAGGAGAAGTTTAAGGCACTTTAGGGCAGCCAGCCCAGGGCTCCGAAAGTCTGGGCTCTCTCTCCTTCAGCCTGTGCTGCTAAGGGTCCTTGGGCCGTCCTGAGCCTGTGCGGGCTGGTTTTCTTACCCACAGAAGCAGGGAACCCCCTTCAGAATTACGATTCTCTAGCCTGGAAGGCTGCAGTCCATGGGGTCACTAGGAGTCGGACACGACTGAGAGACTTCACTTTCACTTTCATGCATTGGAGAAGGAAATGGCGACCCATTCCAGTGTTCTTGCTTGGAGAATCCCAGGGACGGCGGAGCCTGGTAGCCTGGTGGACTGCCGTCTGTGGGGTCGCGCAGAGTTGGACATGAATGAAGCGACTTAGTAGCAGCAGCAGCAGCAGTCTTTTATGAGAGCTCTTAACACGTCTGGTAGATCAGCTCCACCACCTGATGATCTAGCATCCTGCTTCTTTAAATAAAATTCCAACAGATGTTTCTTTGAGTAGCTCCTTTTCCTGGCCTTCTGGAACCTTCTGTTTCCCTTGACATTGCACAGGCAGCTTCCTGCACATCTCTGGGCGGGTGAGGGCCCCTGTCTCTGAAGGTGGATGATGGAGCAGCCAGACTAGACTGCAGTGATGGCATCTCATTCTACAAAGCTTGTTTCAAGAGATTATCAGACAGGAAGCTTGAAGCAGAGGTAGGTGTACATGGATGTTTTCATCTCTGTATCTGCCTCCATCTCATTTATTACATATTTAGGATCATAACTAAAACCCAGTGATATTTCACAGTATTTTTTCTACTCTTTACTCTAATCCTCTTCTATTTGTGATTAATTAATATTAACTATTTTTTAGGTGAGTGATTAATTTTTACTTTCTCAAAATTTCACATAGTGTTAAAAAAAAATCAAATGCCATTGTCAGGCCCACCCAATTTCCAATTTCAGCTTTCCAAAAACTCTAACATTTTGCTTTTTATTTCAATATTTGCATTCAGTCTTTCTAAAATGTCATGCTTATGATTTTTGTTATATTTTCAGTGTCACTTAGTGTCTTTAAACCAGTCAATCTTAAGGAAATCAACTCTGAACATTCATTGGAAGGACTGATGCTGAAACTCCAATACTTTGGCCACCTGACTGAAAAAGACTGACTGATTGGAAAAGACTCTGAGGCTGAGGAATATTGAGGGCAGGAGAAGAAGGGAATGAAAACAGAGGTGAGATGGTTAGATGGCATCATCGACTCAATGGAAGTGAGCAAACAATGGAAGACAGTGGAGGACGGGGAAGCCTGGCATTAGGCAGTCCGTGGGGTTGCAGAGTCGGACAGGACTGAGCAACTGAACAACAACAACCCGGAATCAAAGCGAAGGCTCTGGCGCCTTTCCTGTCCGCTTTCCCAGGTGCTTCCCTTTCCCCAATACACATAAAAGGCAAATGTCAATATTCAGTGTTTGCATTACGATATCTGTATTATTAAAAGCTATGTATTCTAGTGATCACATTTTTATGATGTCCTTCCCCCAGAATGAATAATTTCCCCTTTTTCTTTCTTTTGCTTATGTGCCAGCTGTTAATTTGGCTACACACTTCTGAAGCTGTTTGACCACATCGGGATTCTGTCATCATTCTCTTTTTGGTGGGACCATCCCTTTCCTGATGGTACAGAGACACGGTCACCCCCTCGGATGTCTGCTCCGCTCACCTGGTGAGCATCACGCTGGACCAGCATCTCTCACTCCACTCTCCTGGATCTCCTCCCGCGTGCTGCCTGACTCTTCATTGGCTCACTTTCTTAGCTTGCATTAAGATTCACACTTGAGTAAAGAATTCTGTGTTGGAAGTGGTTCCCCCAATACAATTTTAAAGACATCCATCAGTTGTCTTCTAGCTTCTATGCTGTTTTTAAGAAAGCTCAGACTTCAGCAATTTATGATTCTGTGCAAAGGACTTGTTATCATCAAATTTTAGGTGGAACATTAGCTGCAAATTTGTAAGAATAAGGCCCTAAGAAGGTGACTGGAAGCTCTGTTTTATGGTTGGGATGGTTGGGTGATGAATGGCAAATTTTGCTCTGCCCTGGGGGGTAGGGAGTTGTTTCACAGAGAAGCTATCAACAGTGAGGTCTCCGTATTGTTTCATCCAGATTGGTCCATTTCTCCTTGAGAAAGATTATACCCTTACTGAGTATATTATGCTGGATAACAGTAGTTTTGAGACAAGGATAAAATCTCATTGGTTGGTATTTCAGTTGTCACTTAATCATCCTCTCTTTGGTACGGATCCTGCCCTTACTTGTCTCCTACATGTCTGTGCCTAGAGAGTACATTGCTAACTAATGTAGGGATGTTTGACTACTTATAGCAAAGTGATAGAGAAATTATGGAGAAGAAGGTGAGGAGCTGCACTCTCAGGTTAGAGCATCATTGCTTGGTGTCAGGAAGGAGAGATCTGGGCCAAAAGAGCCCCTCTGCCCTTTGATCCTTCACCTGAAACCCAGGCACAGAGGACGCACATCTCTAACGTTCACAGCTTTCCCTTTCTCTCTGTCTGTGATCCTCACCCTCCTTTGCATGGCCCTAGCACGACAGGGCCCCTCTGCGGGGAGCCACCCCTCTCTCACTAGGACCATCCATACTCAGTCATCTCTTCATTCCGCAAACATCTGTGGAGCGGCTGAAGTGGAGGGCTCTGCTGTCATTTGCCCACGGCACTGGTGGACAGGAGCGCTTCCTTCCTTCCTGGTGTCCGAGACCAGAGAACAAACAAACAGAGGGACTGGTGAACTGATGGATGCATGGCTTCAGGAAGTGGGATGCTCTCCTTAACAGGAGACGCTAGAAATAGCCAGGTCAGGTGTCCGGTTATGTCTCCAACAAAACCAATGAAACCTGGATGCCTCTTCCCCTACCAAAACATTTCTGCCTTAATTGACAATAGTTTCTTTAGAAAAGCCAAAATGCAGGTTCGACTAATGAAATGAATAGGGATAAATTAGGAGACTGGGATGAATAGATACATTCTTCTACATATAAAACAGATAAACAACAAGAATCTACTGAATAACACAGGGAACTAGAGCCAATATCCTGTAATAAACTACAATGGAAAAGAAACTGAGAAAGAATATATAATACATATACATATTTATACATATATTTTTATATGTATAACTAAATCATTTTGAAGTATACCTGAAATTAACACCACATTGTAAATGAACTACACTTTCGATAAAAAGTTGCTTCAGTTCAGTTCAGTTCAGTCTTTCAGTCGTGTCTGAAAAAGTTTCTTGCTTTGGAAAAAATAAACTAAAAATACTCCCCCCAAATCATAAAAAAATCAGAATACATATTTGACTATATATATATATATATAT